>CACTHL010000494.1:9625000-9892500 GCA_902712375.1 Dioscorea dumetorum
AGACCACCCGATAGAGCATTAAAAGGGCAAGTTTTGGGGCTTTTACTATTCACTCTTCTTCCCCCTTCCTCTAACCGGTTCTCGCTCATTTCTCCACCATTTTTCTTCATGCTTTTTGCCCTAGTTTGCTCTCCTCCTCCTCTTTTCCATCTTGGTGACAAAAATTTGGAGTTTGAGCAAGCTTTTGGCCGGATCTAGCACTTGGATTCACTCACCTTACTCTAGGGCAACAGTATGGCATCTCACTCAAAACATTGAATTTTTCTTGTTTTTATGGCTGAAATTTCTTGGAATTTTGTTGGTTGGTGAATGTTTAAGGTTTATCAAAGTATTTCTCTTAGTTTGTAAAATTTTTTGGCTACTTCTACAAGCAAAGTTCTTGAAAAATTTTTCCGAAATTACTGCAGCACTACACTTTTTCTTGGATTTCTTCATTCTTTTGGTGCTTATTGTGCTTGTAAATTAGTGGGATAATCTCTACTTTGTTTCTATAGGATGCCAATCAAGAAACTAGCTTCCAAGAGACCTAGGAGGGGAAGGTTCCCTCCCGTCCATGAACCCCAATTTTCCAAGGAAGAACATAAGACTCATTTTGCACTCTTATGGCGAAAAGGGTTCGGCATGGTGAGGAAGATTGATTGGGAAGCTTTGAGCACTTTCGGATTAGATGGCACGGTGTTGGAGCTTATTTTCCATGGTAGTTGGGATAAATTGTTTTTGATTGAAGAAGCCACATTCAAGGAACTCACCTTGGAAGTCCTTAGCTCCATAGAGATGGTCAAGGCATACCCGTTCACCCACCAATCAAACCATGTCACCTTTCGGGCTTTTGGAAAGAAACAACGTGTTTCGGAGGATGATATTGGTGTGTATTTGGGGCTATATACAGAAGCTCACCTACGATCATCCGCGTTCAAGCAATCCATTGAGGAAGTCCCACAGTTGAAAGCGAAAGCATCTTATTTGTGGAAGTTCGATCCTTTTCGCTTCTCTTGTGCTTTGTTTCTTGTGTAGAAGTTGTGTGTTTAAGTTTTTTTGTCGAGTTTTTTTTTTTTTTTTTTTTTTTGTTGGGATCTTAGTTAAGGCTCTTTTTAGAGTGTAAAAGAGGAGGAAAATCTTTGGGGGAGAGAGCTTTTAAGTGGAGCGAGTAAGGGTGCTTCAGGCCGCGAGAAACCCCCAAAAACAGGGGGCCTTGCGGCCTTCCATGCGGGCCGCATGGGAGGCCGCAAGGGGCCATGCGGCCCCGCATGCGGGCGCATGGCCGCCCGCAAGGGGCCATGTGGCCCCTCATGCGGGCGCATGGCCGCCCGCATGGCCGTCTGGAAAGGGCCTCGCGGCCTCCCTTGCGCCCGCAAGGGAGCCCGCGAGCCCTCCCACGCTTTGGGGCTTATTTTAAACGTTTTCAAACTCTTAGGGCCTATATAAGACCCCATTTCCCTCTCTTTTTCTCCCCATCTTGAATCCCCATTCTCCCCTCCATTAGATCTCCATTCTTGAGCTCCAAGAAAGGAGAAAGGTGTTGATCTTCCCCTCTTCTCCATTGGTGGTGAATCTCCTCTAGTTCTAGCAAGAATTGAGGTGGGTTTTCTTCTCTTCTTCAATTCCTTGTTCTTTTATTCATTTCTTTTTAGATCCATGGAGAATTAGTGTGGATTTAGTATGGATCTATTATTTAATTGGAATTTAGCCATGGATCTAATGTTTGAATGGTATAGGAGCCTTGATTTCATGTTTTGGTAAAGAATGAAGGAGATCCTTGATATCTAAACCTTTGATTCTTGTAGATCCGAACCCAATTAGGATGTTCTTGATTTCATTTTGATTTTGAGGGTTTAAGGATTCTATTATTGTTAATTCTTGAATCTAGAGCACTTAGTAAACCCTAGAAGCCTTGAGATCTAATTTTGGAGCATTCTTTCCTCTCTTATTGATTGGATAAGGTTGTGATTGATTCTTGTTTTTTCTTGGATGGTTAATGGCTTCAAGAAGTTGGATCTAAAGGCAAGGATAAAGATCAAGTGGGCGAGTGATCCAAGTGTTCGATCTCGCCAAGTTTGTGAGTGGGAATTGTTTAATTAAAGAGCTATGATCATGCTTGTTTAATGATGCATGCCTTGAAATGAGAAATTCTTGATTTCAATGGATTCTTGAAATGTTTCTTGAAAACTGAAATTATGATACTATATGATCCTTTTAATTCTTGATTTCATCTTAATGGACTCATGAGATGATTTCCTTGAGATCTAGAAACCTTGATGTTTATGATCTTGCTTAACTATTGATTCTATTACAAAAGGCTCATGAGATGATTTCCTTGAGGCCTAGAAACCATGATAGTCTATGATCTTGTTAAATTCTTGATTATTTATATTTGATGAGAATTGGATAATCCTATGGTTTGAACTACATGTTTTCAAGATTTGTGAATTTGAGAATTCGATATTCTTGTTATTTTGACCGAATAAGGGTCTAGGTAAACCAAATTGAGATTCTCCACAATGTTATCGTATTTGAAATGAGTTTTCAAAGAATACTCTTGTGTTGATTTTCTTGATGAAAATGACATTATTGTCGATGCTTTCGCAAAAGGATTTACTCTTCGATTAAGAGTTGTATTTTATGCGAATTTATGATCTCTTGTTGAGATATGTGATTTTAAAATGATACGTTTATGATTAGCCTATGGGCAAACTATTTGTGATCTCTTGATGAGATATATGATTTTATAACGATACGTTTATGATGAGCCTACGGGCAAACTATTTGTGATCTCTTGATGAGATATATGATGTGTTCATGATGAGCCTACGGGCGGGATAGGATATCCCAAATGTTTCGATGGTGACATTGGGGAGGATCCCCGTCTTCTGCAGAAGCGAGTCTCCACGGACCGACCTATGGGGTGGCGTGGAGTTCTCGGCTGATGAGCCCTTTACAGGAGGCGCGGAGTGAACCTGAAGGTGCTGTGTTGGGTACCCGGAGTCACCACACGGGATACCCAACGGCCAACGCCAAGATACGCGCATCTTGGTAGCTCTTGACCTAGCCACGACCATGGTTAGTGATGGAGGGTTTTCATAGGCTATTGATAATGGTATCGATAGAGGATTTCCGCATGTGTTGCACTATAAATCCTTATTTCGATGGGTTTGATCTTTTGATCTTTTGACGAGTATTCTTAACTTGAATTTTCAGTATTGAATCTCTTTACAAAAGATTTTCAAAGTTTTATTGATGCCTTTCTTTGAGAAAGTTGGAAAGCTTGTTATATTGAAATGTGTATTTAAAGCATTTTGTAAGTTGTGGTTGTTAAAGATTTACAAATGTTTTCGGCATATCATTCTTTACACTTGTATGAGTTATAGCCCCATATTCAACCCCTCACTGAGTAACTTAGTTACTCACCCATTCTTCTTCTCCCCTTTTCAGGTGTTAGCACGGCAAGCGGGCGTAAGAAGTGATAGTGCTTGGCATCTATTCTTGCATTTACCTTTGACTAGTGTATGATTCATAAACATTGTCGTCATGCATAAGATGGATCCACTAGGACCTATGTTTTCGTATTTCCATTTGATCTTGTATAATCTTGATTGGTTCAGTCAGGACCTTAGGTTGTATGAGTCTACATCCAGTGTTTGTGAAAAACTATGATTGTGTCCATGATCATTGGTGTTGTGATTTCCAGGGATATATGTACATATATGTGTGAGTCTGTTGATCTTGTACAGGGTTGTGATTGAATACCTTAGATTTAGAATATTATTGTGGTAATGTTAATATCGTACAGGTAACAGGTTAGCCTTACGGCGACCTGGGGTTGAGGCAGGTGTTGACCTCCCCTGGGTTGTCGTGGCGGTAGTGCCATGGACCGGGACCCGAGGGTCGGGGCGTGACATTATTAGCATTCCATCTCTGCAGCTCTAGAACACGGAAGGCATCCCAACTCACAAACCCTGCTCATCGAATTATCCATGCCCTTCTGACTAGGAGTATTGGGGGCAGAGTTGACTCTACTGGGTAGTGCGCGCCACGATCTGACTATGCTTTATAGCATCCTTGAGCGTCAGCCTATCCATATGGGACACTGAATAGCAGAGACCCTTTCCCATCAGGGTATGTTTGTTCGTTTGGGCGCTATCTTCGCTGGACCCTACATCACTCGACTTATCCGCCGTATGGGACTTATTGAGCACACTAGAGGCATGACAATGGTAGGATCTATTGCCCCCTTAGGGATACAAACACTCGTCTCCATTGGGATCGTTGAGAAGCGGGGAAGCATTTATCGCCTTGCCCAGCGGCAAGGATCACACTCACAGGACCCAGGCACCTCACATGACACTGAGACTGAGTTAGAGCCTGACCAGGATGCTGGGGAGAGTTCGCCATCGTTGACAGCTAGATTTGAGTCATTTCGCGCTGAGGTCCAGCAACAGATTCAGAGCCTTGAGCGAGGACAGAGGGAGATCATCACTGCATAGCAGCGAATTGAGCGCGACCTATCCGAGCTCCTAACCATTGTTCGCAGCTCATCCTCATCGACCTCTGCTGCCACTACTTGCGCGGCATCATCACTTCATCCAGCCTCTTAGACCCATGACACGACCTTGTTTCTTTTCTTTCTTTTGTTCTTCGTTGTTTGTTGTTAAGACTTGTACTTTTGAGTTAGCTAGGGCTCTTCCCTACTAAACTCTTTTGTTTTTTTTTATGTTGGAGCTCTCTTTTTCGTACTTTCTTTCTTTTTCCACTTGGAAAACTTTGAATGATGATAAGGTCCTTGTTCTTTTCAGGATTATTAATTTTGGAAGCTTTACTTGTGTCGCCCTCATTAGGTGATATACTCCTAATCCAAGTGGAACAATTGAGAATCACACCAAGGAATCAGGGAAGTTTCTTCACCCCCATTCTTTGCTTATCATTTTCATCCCTCACATTATTCTGCTGACTTAGGTACATTGAGGACAATGTACAACTTTAGGTGTGGGGATGGTTATTTACTTGAAGTATTTTGTATTTGTGCATGCTTGTTACCTATGATGGCTATGATTGTTTTGTTAAAGGACTTCCTAGCTTGGTAGAATGATAGTCGTGAGCTGCACAGTACATGTGCCTGAATGTAGTTCTGTTTCATCTTTAGTGCACCTGTATACATGTTCACGATCACTTTCACCTTGTACACTCTAACCAACCCATCTTAATGGCTTTGGCATTAATTTGTTAAATTCTTTCTTCAATGCACTTTTAAAAGCTTTTAAGTTCCTTTGTTGTTTTCTCCAACCTTCAGTGAAGTTTTTAGCAGGTAGTTTATCATGGATCGAAAAAAAAAGGGGTCTATGTCAGTATTCCTCTGCTTTTTAAGCATGAATGCGTATATGTAGACTGTAATCGATTAAGAGGGTGGCTCTTGTGCCTGGCCAGCATGTGCATCCATCTGAAAGATTTTTGTGCAGTCTATGTTAGGCGGACCCAGAAAAGAAAGAATTTGTGTATATTTGCGTGTGAAAGAAATAAAGTTTCCCTTGTGAACCCTAGAACCTGTTTTATGGTCACTTAAAAGTTGGAGTTGTATTTAAGAAAAAAATGACTTTGATTGAGCATTGAGGAGGTCTTTAGCACTCTAATGCCATCTTCATTATGTGTGGGGTGAATGGTCATCCTAGGTAATCTGGGGTGTGGAGGTCAAGGTGAGAGTTAGCACACACACAAATAGGGCACTGTGGATGAACCAGAGCTATTATCACCTCATTATTCATTGAACAGCTCACTTCTTGATTCCTGTCCATTTGTGCTTGTAGAGTTCTTTAATTTTAAGCCTGAGGTCGTATTTTTAGCTGTTTATCTTCTTTCCCTTGTTCTTCATGTTTGTTTGCTTGGGGACAAGCAACTCTTAGGTGTGGGGATGTTTGATAAACGTTTAAAAGTACGTATTTTACATGTATGTGTTGTATTTTATTTTTACATTTTATTGTTAGATCTATGCCCTTTTTGGTCTAAATTGCTTTATCTTTGTATTTCAAGCCAGCAAGAAGCCCTGGGGACTCGACGATTAGATGGGGATCGAATTCGACTCCAAAACAGCGTTTTCGAGACAGGATACTATAGTACGGTACTGTAGCATTCACTGTTGCAGTTACTGTAGCTCATCGTGGACTTCTCGGCAGAAAAGTAGAAATCCCGAGGGGTCAGCATACTGGCTGTATGCTTACCCGTTTACCCATCGGGATTTGGGGCTTTAAGGGCGATCTAGGGCATTTATTTGGGTGACTTTTGCCTCTTCTTGGAGCTCCACACCTACACTTCCAGATCTGACCAAGAAGGAGAGTTTAGAGGGCAATTCCACGGAGGAATCGGTGAGGAGAGCGCGATCTTGAGCGGGATGTACCTCTAGGGCTTCCAATTTGGAGGTTGAAGACGACGGGAAGCCACCCCTTCGAGTGGTGTCTTCGGAAGCTTCTTCGACCTTGGTCTTTGGAGGGAGGTCTTTTATGTTGGGCTTAGTTGTTTTCGTGCTTTTATTCATGTATTTTGAGACTATGAGCAACTAAAACCCCAAGGTCACCGGATTGGGTGAACCTTGGGGTGAACTTGTGATGTTTGGATGTTTTCGTTTAATTCATGCTTGTTAGTTTGTTTGTGATTCATGTTTGGTGTTTTGAACGCTTGGGTATGCATGAGAACTCTGTGTATCCATACTTAGCCAATACTAGGTTGCATGACCATTGCCCTAGTATTAGACTCACCAAGCTTGGAAGGGAAATACGTACAAATACGCTGTGACCATCGGGTATTTGTACCCCTCCAATTCTAGGGTTAATTACTCATGTGTGATTCAACCTTAGTTTGACAAAACCATCTTGCCCTTTGCAATCGTAAGAGGAATTGTACGGGTAGAGCCCGTATTCAATACTCGTACCGGATTAGGGGTCAATTGCCATGACCATCGGGTTGACCTAATCTAGGGTTTTCTCGGTCCATCAAGCCACTTGCATGCCAATCCAACATCCTTCGCACTTTAGTAACCCCGAGGGGATCCTCATCCGTGGCCATCTTTTTACCCTGATTTTCCTCCCGTTTAACGCCCTTGGTATTTAGTAGTTTAATTGCTTTTGTTTTACTTCTTTACTTTCTCATTCCAAATCTCAAGTCTGATCGGCTAGACAACATTGCAAAAAGGAAGTAAGAATAGATTCTCAGGCCCTTGGGAATACGACCCACTCGTGCTTGTGCGAGTGGTTTATTACTTGACGACCCCGTGCGCTTGCGGGATCACCACCAAAAGTATTAGCTCGATGTGAAGAAACATACCTGGTACTCAGTTGGGAAAAATGTCATTTCATGGTCCCATTGCACCCGAGGATGTTGGAGAGGTTAGCTGGGTATAATTTTTACTGCTTCCTTGACGGTATGTCGGGTTATTTTCAGATTCCCATTGCACCCGATTATCAAGAAAAAACTACATTCACTTGTCCCTATGGGACTTTTGCGTACCGAAGGATGCCTTTCGGGTTATGTAATGCTCCAGCTACTTTTCAACGATGCATGACAGCCATATTTGATGATCTTTTGGAGGACATCATGGAAGTATTTATGGATGATTTCTCAGTGTTCGGGAACTCATTTGATAGCTGTCTGCAGAATCTGGAAAGAGTCCTCAAGAGATGTGAAGAAATAAATTTGGCGTTGAACTGGGAGAAATGTCATTTCATGGTCCAAGAAGGAATAGTTTTAGGGCATAAAATTTCTAAAAATGGGATGGAGGTGGACAAGGCAAAAATTGAGGTGATCGAGAAACTTCCCCCGCCAACCAACGTGAAGGGGATTCGCAGCTTTCTTGGGCACGCCGGTTTCTATAGGCGATTCATTAAGGGTTTTTCAAAAATCACTCAGCCACTAACAAAACTTCTTGAAAAGGATGCATCTTTTGAGTTCGGTAATGAATGTTTAGCTGCATTTAACCTGCTGAAGGAGAAGTTGACTCAAGCGCCAATTTTGATTACACCAGATTGGAACGCTCCTTTTGAGCTCATGTGCAACGCCAATGATTATGCAATTGGGGCAGTGCTAGGGCAGAGGAAGAACAAACATTTTCAACCCATCTATTATGCGGGGGTGCTTGGAGGGCGTTTTGGCAGAACAGGACAGTTGAGTAGGTGTTATCAGCCGGTTTCTTTTGGCCCTCGCTTTTCCGAGACGCCAAGGCTATGATAGAATCTTGTGACGCTTATCAGCGGAGTTGTAATCTATCTAAACGAGATGAGATGAAACAAACACCAATTCAACATTGTGAGAGGTTTTTGATGTGTGGGGCATTGATTTCAATGGCACATTTCCTTCCTCAAATGGGTGTCGATACATACTGGTTGCAGTTGACTACGTGTCTAAATGGGTAGAGGCCCAAGCGCTTCCTACCAATGATGCAAGGATCGTTGTGAAATTTTTAAGAAAGCCGTTTGCTCGTTTTGGTTGTCCAAGAGCTATTATCAGCGATCAAGGGTCTCATTTCTGTAATGCTCAGTTCGAGAAAATTTTATTGCGACTAGGCGTTACCCATCGTATTGCTACAGTATATCATCCTCAAACGAGCGGACAAGTGGAAATCACCAACCGGGAAATTAAACGAATTTTAGAAAAGACAGTTCAGTTCAGCAGGAAGGAGTTGGCGGACAAGTTAGAAGAAGCTTTGTGGGCATACAGGACCGCATATAAAACTCCTACGGGGCATACACCATATCGGTTAGTCTATGGTAAAGCTTGCCATTTGCCAGTCGAACTAGAACATCGAGCCTATTGGGCCATTAAAAAGCTGAACTTCGATCTGCAAAAGGTAGGAGACAAGAGGAAATTCCAATTAAATGAGTTAGACGAATTCAGACAGGCAGCATATGAAAATTCTGTGCACTATAAAGAACGGGTTCGGAATTTATACGACAAGCGGTTACGGATCGATAAACAGTTTGAGGTTGGAGATCAAGTCTTGTTGTTTAACTCCCGTCTGAAGTTGTTTCCTGGGAAATTGAAATCGCGCTGGTCAGGTCCATACCAGGTTACGTGTGTCTACCCGTATGGGGCCATCGAAATATCTCATCCTGACCACGGCACTTTCAAAGTGAGCGGACACCAGTTGAAGCACTACATCAGTCCCACTGTTTTATCTGATGTCGAGGGTGTGCAGAGCATCCTGCTTATTCAACCCACTTGAATTCCAGATCAGTCAAGCTCGGACGGTAAACAAGCGCTAGTGGGAGGCAACCCATATTTTCTTTTTGTTGCATTTCTTTTGTGTTTGCAATTTTCGCTGTTGTCTTCAGGTTTTCATTTTGTAAGCACGGGGAGAACACGCCGTGTTGCTTCCCGTGCATTTTACAGGTTTTCACTTTGTTTTTTTTTTTACGATCATCAGCACGGCTGTGCTTATTTCTTTTTGCAGATTTCCGGTTCTCCTTTTAACCCGCACAATTCTTGGTAACCCTAAGTTTGTCTAGCCGTCCTCTGCTGCCATTCGCCCTGCCATTTTCAACTCTCATCCACCATGCCCACAAAACGGCTAGCATCACGACAGCCATCTCACCATCCTCGGCCCACCCCCATCCATAGCTTTCCTCCATTTTCCTCAGCCTTTCAAAGGCAACCATTTCAGAGGCTTCTTCAACAACCATTTGGGGATTTTCGCACGCTTGAATGGCAGGCCCTTCCGGAAGCAAATTTGGCTGACGAGATTCACCGGCTGCTCCACGTGGGATCATGGTACAAGATTTTCTCTATTACTAAACCTGCATATCATGAGTTAGCAGCCGAGTTTCTAGCCACATTTGAGCTAAAAAGTGGACAAATTAGTTGGGAGGATCCAACTGCCTTGAGATTTAAATTGCTGGGAAGGGCGTTTACCATGAGCTTTACTGAATTTGCTATCCGGATGGGGTTCTATGACGAACCATTCACTTTATCTCCAGAGTATCAATCTTTGACGTTCTATCTTCCTCCTGGTGAGACTCAACAGGAATGTTGGCGGCGGGTGAGCTCCGACCATCTTTTGTATCAACCGGCTCGATCTAGAGACTCAACGCTCAAATCTCCTGCATTACGAGTCATCCACACTCTCCTGAGTGGGACCATTACGGGTCGGGGTGAGAGTGGGGGGCGTAATCACTAACTCGAATTCACTTATTTGGTCAGTATGTGGGATGGCATTCCATTTCATATGGGTTATGTGCTTGCTACGGCATTTCAGCATCAATCTAAGGATCGCCGCACGAAAGCCATTTTTGTCGGACCTTACATCACTCACTTGGCATGTCGCATGCATTTGTTGCCAGCTAATTGCTCGTCCATCCTATAAATACGCGCACCTTTCGGAGTATGGGCTTGTTTCCATCCGCATCTGCATCAGCTCAGTCGACACATCCTCCACAGACATCTCACCCGTCCAACTCGGATTATGATTCCTCCGATGTTTTATCTGACAGTGCGTTTTGCCAGTGGATGCTGCGGAGTTTTCAGAAACTCATTGACCACTGTCCTCCTCATGTTGCTGGACCCTCTACATCCAGGAGTGTGGGAGTCGACACCACCGACCTTCCATCGGAGTCTGACTCCGATTCTAAGAGCGTCGGGTTTTGATTTTCTGTTTCGTTGTTCTGTTTTGTTGTCTTTGTACTTTGCTTTTATTTTTGTTGTCTTTTGTTCTCCTTGAGTCAGTTAGCATGGGGAGTCCCCTACTAAACTGATCTCTTTTTAATGTGATTTTGTTCTTTTGCTTATTTTTTGTCTCTAATGCTTACATTTCTACCTCAGGATTTATGAATATCTATTTTGCTAGTTGTTTCAAACGGATCCTCCCTAACTGATGATCAACACACACCCTTGTGTGACATGGAATTCTTCTTTGGCACATCTCCCTTAACTTGATGAAAATTCCCCAACTCTCACTTCACTTTTACATGAAATCTTTTTCTATGCCTTGCATGTTAAATCTTTAAACATTGAGAACAATGTTTCATTCAAGTGTGGGGGAGGGTTGTGTACTTGTGTATTAATATGTTTAGATGTTGTGCATGCAGATATCAATGTCCTAATGCAAGAAGAAGTGATTTTGAGTAATTTTAGGAGCTAAAGGACTTAGGAGAAACCTCATCAAAATCAACACGGGCTTAGCACGCCCGTGTTTCAAGCCGTACAAATTACTGGAGATTTCAGCAGAGAGCAACACGCATTATGTTTGCTAAGCACGGCCGTGCAACTCTCAGCACGGCCGCAACACGGGCGTGTTGGACCCCGTGCAGATTACAGGAATTAGAGTTTCAAGAGTTTTATTTTGCCGTAATCTGCACTGCTTGGAGCACGGCTTCAACACGGCCGTGCTCACATCGGGAAAAGTTTAAAACCCCAGAAACTTAGGTTTTTGGGGGACTTTTTTTCGCGGCGGACTAAGGAAGAAGAAAGAGGGAGCTTTGGGGAGCCGTCCTCACCATCACAAAGGGAGGAGAATCCATCACATCGTAAAGTCTCGGATAGTCACAAGAATGAAGGAAATTAGGGAGTTTTCAACTTCTTGTGTATTAATTTCTTTGGCATTTATCTTGTTGTCTAACCTCATGAGGGGCTAAACTCTCTTAGGAAGCCTCGGGGAAAATATTCTGGTGTTGTAGCTTGAACTTGATTGCTCTACTTGCAGTATTTATGAATATCGTGTTCCTTGCATTAAATCTTGGTTGTTGGCTATATTGAATGTTGTTGAGTGGTTGAATGCTTGAATGTTTGGTTATCTTATCTTAGCTTGTGAATCTTATTGATAGTTGCAAGAAGTGAGATTTTAACATAGGGTTCATGATGTGCATGCCGCAATGCACGGGGTCGTCAAGTAATACCCTGTGTGTGACATAGGGGTCGTATTCTTCGGTGCCAAGGATCTACCCTTACTTCCTCTTCACTTATTGTCTAACCAAATATCTCGAGGTTGGTTGCTAAGATCTACAAACTAATTTCAAGAAATCTAAACTGAATGGCGAACTACGGGCGAAATAGGTGAAGAATCACAAAGGGGGAAAACGGTCACGAACGCGGATCCCTCTGGGACTACTGGAGCTAGATAGATACTAGGGTTAAAATTGCAATTGTGGTTTGGGCCAAGAGACTCCTAAAGTAGGTTAACCCCGAATCTCTCGGTGATTAACCTCTAATCCCATACAGGTATTGGACAGATTCTCTTCTGACCAAATCCCCCTATGATTGCACTACGACTAGGGAAATATCTAATTAGGGTCGACCTGAGTACTTAGGTTCGAACCTAATGGTTGGAAGGGTACCAAATACCCAAATCCCTCGGCGTATAGGTACATGTATCCCTTTCAAACTATGTGAGTCTAATACAAGGGTGTATCCCATGATCCAAGTACAACCTAGGAATTGAACTACAGAGTTCTCATGTAATTCAAGGCAATCACGCACATATAGCATGAACCACAAACCAAACAATTTGCATTAAATAAAAATCAAAGCATCCATACAAGCTTGTTCATTCCAAGGTTCACCGGCGTCCGGTGACCCTGGGAGTTAGTTGTTCATACAAGCAAATAACATAAAAAACATCATGAAAACAACTAATCTAGCCATAACAAACACTCCCCCAATTGTTGGTGATGAAAAGGTGAGCCAGATCGTCGCCACGAGCCTCCACCTGCGCCGCAATGAGGGCGGCTTCCTTCTTCTTCTTCAAGCTTTAAATGATGAAGTAGAGGATGGATCTTGCCAAATCTCTACTCACCCCTTACTCTCCACTCTTCAATTGATGAGAAAAGGCCTCTTCTTCCCCGGATTCAAGCCTCTTTCAAGCTTCAAGAAACCTTTCCAAAAACCTCACAAAAAGCTCCTCTTTCATAAGCCCTAACGCCTCTTTAAAATCTGAATTTCGGGGTGTTATGCGGGCAGCCTTGCGGGCGCATGCTTGCCCGCAAGGCTCCCAGGAATTGCCCAGAAAATCGTCTCGGGTACTACAGTAACCCTGCTACAGTATCTTTTCAGTGCCCATGCTATAGTGCTGCTACAGTGATGAAGCTCCAAAAACACCGGATTTGGTGTCGATTTCTTCAAAAATACGTTCCTAAGCTCGTTTTGCCTTCTTCAAGGCCTGGAACACAAATAAAACTAATTTAACCACAAAAGCATGTAACTTAATACAAAAATACTATAAATCAATATATGCATACGGATTCCCTTGAGGTCTCGGATTTTGGCTTACAAAGTCAACTTGTTCTTTGGATGTGCCCGTGGTAACTGCAATAGGACAAAGTGTGGCCGAATGTCCACCTCCACAAACCTCACAGGACAGGAAGGGCGCAGAACTAGAACTCGCCCTTTCAGCCATTAATAGGTCAAATCCTCTTGTTAGAGCATCCATCTTGGCCTCAAGTGCAATATGGGCACTCACCTCATGAACACCAGCCGCTCGTGGCACCTTGGTTCTTGAACCCCAGTGAGACTCATTCCTCGCCATGTCTTCTATCAATTTTTCAGCCTCTTCAGGGTACTTATTACTGAGAGAACCCCCTGCTGCTGCATCAATAAGTTAGCGAGTCTGGTAGTTCAAACCATTGTAAAAAATTTCGATCCTCATCCATGACTGATACCCATGATGCGGGCATCTCCTCAACAGTTCCTTGAAACGCTCATGCGTCTCAAACAGTGTTTCCGAATCCCTTTGACTGAATGCTGAAATCTCTTGTCGTAGTCAGGCGGCCTTACTAGGGGGAAAGTACATCCCCAAGAATTTGTCTACCATATCCTCCCAGGCCTTAACGGAGCCTGGTGTGAAGCCCTGGAACCATATGTAGGCTGCCCCTCGAAGACTGAAAGGGAACAATGGTGATCCCGCAAGCGCACAGGGTCGTCAAGAAATAAACCACTCGCGCACGCACGAGAGGGTCGTATTCCCAAGGGCCCTAGAATCTATCCTTACTTCCTTCTCGCAATGTTATCTAGCCGATCAAACTCGAGAGTAAAAGATGAAAATGCAAATACAAGAAATAAATGCAATTCAGAATGCTAAATAACCAGGGCAATAAAAGGGGGAAATCAGGGTGAGAAAGCGGTCACGGATGGGGATCCCCTCAGGGGCTACTGAACTGTACAGGATGCTGGATTAACATGTAAATGGCTTGTTGGACCGAGAAAACCCTAGATTAGGTCAACTCGATGGACACGGCAGTTGACCCCTAATCCGGGACGAGTATTGAATACGGGCTCTACCCGTACAAATCCTCATACGATTGCAAAGGGCGAGGTGGTTTTCTCAAACTAGGGTTGAATCACAAATGAGTAAATAACCCTAGAATTGGAGGGGTACAAATAACCGATGGTCACAGCGTATTCATACGTATTTCCCTTCCAAGCTTGGTGAGTCTAACACTAGGGCAATGGTCATGCACCCTAGTATTGGCTAAGTATGGATACACAGAGTTCTCATGCATACCCAAGCATTCAAGAGCACCAAACACGGATCACAAACAAGTCTACAAACATTAACTTTGTTTGGTTGATTTGTTGAACATGAACAACTAAACCCCAAGGTCACCGGATGTAGCGGAACCTTGGGGGCAAAACTTGTGATGTTTTGGATTATTTGAGTTATCTATTGTATGATTGCTTGTTGTGATCCTTGTTTGGTATTCTTGATTGTTTTGGTACATGTGCTTAATTGATGTATCAAATTCTTGGTAGCACTTTGTAGCATGACCATTGCCTTAGTGCTAGACTCCACCAAACTTGGAAGGGATTATTGTATAAATACGCCGTGATCATCGGGTATTTGTACCCCTCCATTTCTAGGGTTGAAAACTAACTAGTGTTTCCACCCTAACTTGAGGAAACCATCATTCTCCTTGCAACCGTGTGAGAAGTTGAGTGGAAGAAATTCCTTATTCAACACTTGTACCGGGTTAGGGGTCAATTGTCGTGACCATCGGGCTGACCTAAGCTTAGGTTTTCTCGGTCCAGCTAGCCACGTGCTTAATTTCTCAAATATCCTACTCACTTGAGTAGCCCCCTTGGGGACCCTCATCCATGACCGTTTTCCTTCATTGAGCATCTCCCGTGTTTTAAGTTCGTCGCATTTATTTAGACAATTTCTCTTGTTGTTATTTCTTTACTTTCCTGTTTGTTCTCTTGAAATCGAATCGGTGAGCTAAACAACAAGTGAGAAGTGAGTAAAGTCGCTCCTCGGGCCCCTTGGGAATACGACCCACTCGTGCGTGCACGAGTGGTTTATTACTTGACGAGCCCGTGCGCTTGCGGGTGTTCACACTTTCCGTCGATCAGAGGGTTGAGAGGGTGAGTTGAGAGGTAGCGACACGTCCCCTTTCCCCTCCGGTTTGATATACCTTACCTCCATATTCCAAGAGTTAGTATCGATCTCAAAGAGAGTTAGGCGTTCAGAGAGGCCTTTCTGCCAAGACTTATTTTTTATTAGGGATCTTTCACCTGGACCAAAGGGTTTGATCTATAGTTGGGAATAGGGTTTATCACTTGGAATCCCAAGAGCTTAGCGCAGTCATACGTGGTGTGAGGCGTCGAGAGTTTTCTCTCCGCCGGGACCTCGTAGGGGACTAGTCAAGGTTGACCTTAGGTTTGGGACCTTGTCTCTTTGGATTTCCACGACTCGTTAAATCTCGATTAAGTAAGAGTAATTGAATTTTTGCACTTGAAACTAGGAACCTAGGGGGAGCACTGTCCGAGTACCCCATTCTTATCTTGATATTCTCCTTATCTCTAGTTACCACTTTCGATCTTTATTTTCTCTTTATTCAATTTTAATTCAATCTCTTCATACATCGAGTTTTTCTTGACTAATTGCCAAAGTGTATTTGTTGCTAACGTCTACTCTGCGTGAATTCGACTGCCCACCCTTTGGGTATTTATTACTTCGACACCCGTGCACTTGCGGAACATACACGCAAGGGTGTGTCAATGGGCATTGGGGTCTTCATCAGGCAACCCATTAAACTGCGCGGACTGCTGAACCACCTGAATGAATGCCGGCTTCAGCTCAAAATTGTTAGCCGCAATGCGTGGTCTAACAATGCTCGACTGTGTTCCACGAGCTGAAGGTCTAGCAAAATCAGCAAGCGTCCTAGGTTCATCGTCTTGGTCTGCCATGGTCGCAGATCCTTCAGTTTTAACTTCAACTTGCTGCTCTTGCACTAATTCAGGCTCCTTGCTTTTCTTGTGAACTCTTCGCTCAATTTCAGGGTCTCTTTCAACTAATGTCGATGGGTTTCCTCTGGTCATAAGCTAGAGCTGCAATCAAATGAACAAAAGAAAATAAGAACAATGAATGTAGAGAAGATGAAATTGAAATACAGTAAAAATGAATGAATGGCTAAAGTAACAAAATACTAGCGTTCCTAATATCCTGTTCCCCGGCAACGGTGCCAAAAACTTGATCACGCGTGTTCCGCAACACAGGGTGGGGTGACGTGTGTCAACCCCTTGCGTTACCGCAAGTGCACGAGTCGTCAAGTAATAAAAGTGGACCCAAGGGGTCGGGTTGTCGAACCACAGGGAAATAAAGTACTAGTAATAGCTCCTCTCTTGTTATCGAACCTAATGAGTGTAGTTTGTGATAACCTAATGGCCAAACCCAAGAGTGTCACAACAAGTGTGCAGGGAATAAAAAAGAAAAAAGTTATCAATCAATAAAAGTGAGGTATCCGGACAATGCTACCCCCATTATTCAGGTGTTGGGTATCCTAAGGTATAACGGCCCTCGCCTCTAGGTTGCCGATAACTAGTCTCCTACGAGGTCCCGGCGGAGAATTCTCTCGACGCCTCACACCACATATGACTCGCTTAAAACCGTAAGGATCCCAAATATATAACCAATTCCTAAAAGTACATCTAACCCTGCCTTCAGGTGAAAGATCCCTAACACCCTACGAGGTCCCGGGGAAGAATTCTCTCGACGCCTCACACCACATATGACTGCTTAAAACTGTAAGGATCCGAAATATATAACAAATTCCTAAAAGTACATCTAACCCTGCCTCCAGGTGAAAGATCCCTAACACCCTACGAGGTCCCGGGGGAGAATTTTCTCGACGCCTCACACCACATATGGTTTCTTGACACTTAGGGAATATGAAGATAGGAGATATCTATCGGAAGGGAAAGGGGACACTCCGCTATCTCACGGCTCACCCTCTCAACCCTCTTTAGTCTTGGTAATTCTAAACCTAGCGGTGATCTCTCTCTTCACTGGATTGAATAAAATATGCAAGGCAATTAATAATGGAATCAAAAGCACAAGCAAGCATTAAGAACTCAAGAGTAAAACTCAAACGAATAAATTCGAATAGAAACACAATGTAAATCTAATGAAAATAAGAACCCTAGGGTTTACATGTCCGAATACCCTCTAAGGGTTTAGCTCTCCATGGAGCGAGTCACAAAACAAATAAATTATTGATAAACAAGTCCAAAAGACATAAAGAATAACCCCCTAAATCCGTGATGATGGTCTTGATGGGTAGCTTCCACGTCGAGATTGATTCCGTTTCGAAGCTAGGTCTCCGATGGCTTCCTTGATGCTATGATGAAGGGGAAAACGATCTCAATTAGTGAGGAAGGCTTCCCAAACCCGCAAAGAACTCTCCCCAAGCCCTAGCCGCCTTGTCTCTCCAAAGTAGGCAAAAAGATCCCTAAAAATAATCACAAGGGGCTTTTATAATTTCAATTCGGGGCTTCACGCGGGAATCTACAAGGGCACTCACACGCCCGTGTACTGTTGCCACACGCCCGTGTGGAAATTCCACACGGGCGTGAACAGTACGTTTGCTACAGTATTTTCCCGAAGTCTTCTTTTGAGTCCACACGGTCGGGCACACGCTCGTGTGGTAGGGTGCGTGGCTTTCTATCCTTTGAAATCTTCAAGAACTTCTCTTACTTTTGTACGGAAGCTGGGACATGCACGTACTACTGCCTTTGTGCCCTTTCGGTTTGTGTAATGACTTGGACTCTGCCGAAAGTTGGCAACACCCCCATGCATATGAACACAGCTTCTAATTGTGGCCTTGAAATGTGTCATCACACCCTATCTTTGCTTCTTCTTGTACTTCATGTCTCCAAAACCCTGTTTGCACAAAAGAACACAAAACACACCTTGTCAATGATAAAACCTGATAAAAGTGATGCTCAATGCATATAAACTGATGTTATAAAATATATACAAACAAGCACTTATCAACACACTATGATGAGTAGTCTTAGAAATGCCAAGAAAAACCATCAATGAGGAGTCAAGACCCTTTTGAATCTTGACTAGAACTCTAGCCTGATTTTAAAGGTCCTAGACAGGCCAAGGAGATTAATAGGATAATATGTTTTTTTTCTTTTGACTAACGTAGACTGTACAAAATTTTTTTCGGTAGGGTACACATGCTGTTTAGGCACCTGAGCACCCACCTACTCAAATTATTACAAATCTACATGAACGCATTCATACTTCACTAGCTGTTGGCTGAAGGTACACTCTGGTTAGGAGCTTGTACCCTAAGTTACTTAGCCAATGAGAGCAGAGGAATACTGTCTTTGACTTATTTTTATTTACAACCTATCTCACATCTCCTGCTCTAGTCTACATGTAATAATGTCACTAAAGCTAGGGTTCACAAGACTCAAAAGTTCTTAAAGGGCCATTGAAAGTAGCCCTTAACAAACTAAGACTAGTATCAACCTGATGGGTTAGTCGGAGTGCTCGAGGTGATGGTTCAGTGATACAGTACGTGGTCTACACTAGAGATACAACAGGACCTTCAATCAAGCACATGAATAAGATACAACTCAATTCTATCATTCTTTCAAGCTAGGAAATTCTTACAACAAATCATAGCTATCACAGGTGAATTATGCATGCAGATGTATACATACCCCATCCCCACACCTAGAGTTGTGCATTGTCCCCAATGCACATGATCTGCAGTGCATAAAGAATAAGAAAGATAAAACTAGAAGGGTAGGATATAAGAAGAACTTCCCCAGTTGTTGGATGAAGACTGGTAGTGAGCTGGGGCAAGAAAGTAGAAGAGTGGTGGGAGAGAACTCATTACTAGCACCTGCAAAGATCCAAAAAGTAGATCAAACTCACCATTCATAATAGAGAGGGAAAAGTACAGCTACAAAATAAAACACTCAAGAAAAACAGAAGTAAAAACAAAAAAAAAACACACAAAAAGAAAAGAAAAACGACAAAATAAAATCAAAAGTCCCATGTGCTCAATTCTCAAAGTGGATGCTGCCTGGTATGCCTACAAGCATAGATGCACAAGATTAAATAGAAAAATCCTTAAAACAAGGGTTTAGGGCTCTCATGAAATCGTAAAATCAAAGAAAAATAGATGCCCTAAAAAACATTTTGCAAGAGTTCCCCTTGTATTTGGAGCTTTAAAAATTTTACAAAGTATGCTTAATGCTCAAAATTTTCACATAAACAACATCCATTCAATCCACCATAAAGTTTACATCACAAATTATGTGAAATCAAAGAGAAAAGAAGAGGATTAGAACAAACCTCTAACTAGGGCACCAAAACTCAAGTCTAAGAAACACGATGAAAAAGTTGGTAAAACTCCTAATAAATTGTTAACAAGAAGTTGCTAGAGGTGGGAGAAGAGTTTAGGGCAAGAAAAACCCAGACAAATGATGGAAAAATGGTGGAAAGAAGAGAAAGTGAGGGAAAAAAGTGGAAAGGGCAGCCACTTACGCCCTTGCGGGCACCCAAAAGGGCGCATGGGCCCCCGCAATGCACCCAGTCTGCGGGCCTGGTGCCCCTTGCGGGCGCAAGGCCGCCCGCAAGGCGCCCAGGAGCCTTGCGCCCCCGCAAGGAAGGGCCATGAGGGCGTCCATGCGGGCGCATGGACGCCCACAAGGGGCTCTGCCATGCACCTGGCCGTGAGGCTGGAAGCCTCACGCCAGCCTTGTGGGCGCATATGCGCCAGGAAGGCTCCCAGCCTTTGTGCTGGGGCTCCTTGCGGCCTTCCTCACGAGGCTCCCAATGAACTTTGCTAAAAACTTGATGTGCATCCCGCAAGTATACGGGGTCATCAAGTAATACCCTGTGTGTGACACAGGGGTCGTATTTCTCGGGGCCAGGGATCTACCCTTATTTTCTCTTCACTTATTGTCTAACCAAATAACACGAGGTTGGGTGCTAAGATCTACAAACTGATTTTAAAAAATCTAACTGAATGACAAACTACAGGCGAAATAGGTGGATGCAAATGCAATTTTTCTACAATGGTTTAAACATCGCTACTAAACAAATGCTCGATGCGGCAGCTGGAGGTTCGTTATGCAGCAAAAGGCCTGAAGAGATGGCCTCTAATGGATACTAGTGGAGTTCTGAAAGGAACAAGTGATGAGCGCATTTCATATATATATATTACATGCTATACCTTCATCATTATTGAGTGTTTTGGCTATAATTCTCCAAGTATGGTGCTATTTGAGGTATTCGTTGTTCGTCATGCAGATATCAAAGTCCTGAAGTAAAAAGAAGCGCTTTTGGAACAATTTTAGATGCTAAAGGACTTAGAAGAAACCTCATCAAGCTCAGCACGGTTTGAGCACGCCCGTGCTGTTCCCCGTGCAAAATGCAGAAGAATTCAACTGCGATTCAGCACAGCCTGAGTCCGCTGAGCACGGGTGTGAAAACCTGAGCATGGTCGAAGCACGCCCGTGCTGCTTCCCGTGAAAATTACAGGAGAATGCGGCCATAGATCAGCACAGCCAGAGTTCGCTGAGCACGGTCGTGCAAAGCCTCAGCACGGTCTAAGCACGCCCGTGCTGTTCCCCGTGCAGATTACAGGTTTGTGAGTTTTCTGAAGAGTTATTTGACCGTAATCTGCACGGCTTGAAGCACGGTTTCATCACGCCCGTGCTCACATCGGGAAAACTTTAAAACCCTAAAAACTTAGGTTTTTGGGGGACTTTTGGTGGGCGATCTTTGGGAGAAAGAAAAGGAGAGCTTTGGGGATTCATCCTCAGCTTCATCAAGGGAATGCCAAGCGTATGGTAGGCCGATCGGAAGGGGATTACACGACATCATAGCTCCTTCGACAACCTCAAGGATGCAAGAAATTAGGGAGTTTTCAATTCCTTGTTTTGCAATTTCTTTGGCATTGTGTTTGTTGGTTGTTATCATGAGGGGCTAAACTCTTAAGGGAGCCCCGGGGGTGGTTGTATGACGTTTTAGCTCGAACTCGTAGTCTTTACTTGCAGTTCTTATGATTGTCTTGTTCATTTCAATAAATCAAGGTTATTGGCTATCTTGTTTGTTGTTTAGTGCTTGATGCTTGGTAGTTTGGTTCTCCTATCTAGGTTTGTGAATCTTTATTGATTGTTGCAAGCAGAGGGAGTTCAACTTAGGGCTCGACAGCGCTAGAAACCACATGCTTATAGCATAACTGGGTTTAGAACTGAAGACATCCCTGATAATTACTGAGAAAGACTGAGTTAGTGAACGTCAGAACCCAACCCCGGGGCCCCATCTCCTCCATCGAGTCAATCCTAAATCTTCCCTTGGTGAACTTTCCATTCCCTCTACTTCCTCAAAGTCAGTCCAAAGTCAACTCCTTCATTCTTGATTTGGTTAGATATTGAGTAGGACGTTAGTATTAGAAGCTACACCAGTCCCTGTGGATTTGACTACCCGACCCAAAGGGTACATTATACTACTTGTGCGACCCGTGCACTTGCGGTTACGCAAGGGGCGTATCAACAAGCCAGTGAAAATTGCTGGTGTTTATGAAGTAGATGCACTTGCTACCCTAGCAGCACAAGTTGAAGCCCTGTCTAAGCGATTTGACACCATGCAAGTGCAACCACCTACTCCTATTTTGAGTTGTGACAGTTGGGGAGGCCAAGCTGGGCCTAACTGTTCTTCTGAAGGGTGGTCAGAGTACTGAGCAGGTGGATTTCATTGGACAGAATCAGCGGTACCAGAACAACCCTTACAGCAACACCTACAATCCCGTGTGGAGGAACCACCCTAATTTTTCCTGGAGCCAGCTAGCACGGGAGCAGTAGCGCCCACGACCATCACAACAATCACAAGCAGCAAAGAGCAGCCCCATTTTTCTAGAGCTTTACCTCAAGAGAATAAGAGTCTAACACTCGAGGCTCTTTTGGTGAGATACATCCAATCGACTGAAGCTCGACTCTCAGGGCACGAGGTAGCAATGCGCAATCAACAGGCATCTCTACATAATCTGGAACACTAAGTAGAGCGGATTGCCAAGTCTCTCGCCGAGCAGCCCCAAGGGTCGCTACCAAGTAATACTGAACTCAATCCCCGAGAGTCCCTTAAAGCAAGAACGTTGAGAAGTGGAAAAGATGTGCCATCACCACCGATGAGTGCAATTTATATATATATATATATATATATATATATATATATATTTCCCATGTTTATACATGCTATTTCCTTATCCTCATATCATTATTTTCTCAATTCGGTGCTATTTGAGATATTTTCAGTTGATTGTGCAGTTATCTAGGTCCCGGAGCAATAACAAGTACTTCTGAGCGATTTTGGTAGAAAAAGGACCTAGAAGAAAGTTTGACAAGTCAAGCATGGCCTAAGCACAGCCTAAGCACGGCCGTGCTCCCAAGGCGTGCAATTTACATGAGAATTTAGTAAGAGTTTGCACGCTCTTAGGTCTTTGAGCACGGTCGTGCAACTGTCAACACGACCGCAACACGCCTGTGTTCAACCCCTTGCAGATTACAGCCTGGCGAGCTGAAAGAATTTCTATTTGGCCGCAAACTACACGGCTTGAAGCACGACCTAAGAACGGTCGTGCTCCCATCGAGAGAGGGTTAAAAAGTACTGAAAGTTAGGGTTTCAGCACTCTGGACTAGGGGCAAAAGACAGGAGAGTCGAGGGGCGGATTTTGTACAGTCGTCTTCATTATCAGGAGAAGGGAGAGTGCTAATTGTAGGTTCCATTGGGGGCGGAATCCGACCGACATCAATAATTCAAATCTCAAGAAAGATGCAAGCAAAGAAGGAGTTCTTGAGTTTTCTTATTTTTGCTTCTCTTGTTATCTTCTTGTTGACGGAACCAATGAGGGGCTAAACCACTTAGGGTGCCCCGGGTTGGTGAATTGGTTGTATTAAACTTAGTTTCATTTAATGCAGCATTTATGGATGTTTCAATATCTACTTGTTAGATCTTTGGTTGTTTACTTGAATGATGGTTGTTGAGTTAATTGGTTGTTGAGTTTACTACAAAACAAACTGCTTATTACCGACGGGAATTTTCTAACGGAACTATATCCGTCGGTGAAGTATACTTTTACTGACGGTATATAAATACATTTTCGAGGAATTACCGACGGATTACCGTAAAGGTAATAGTTTATAACAGTGATTACATTACCGACGGATATGCCGACAGATTTCCGTCTGTAAGTGTTACCGACAAATATTGTACGTTAATAACGACGGAATTCCATTGGTATAATTTGATGATATTACCGACAGATTTAATATAAAAAAAGTTTCATTATCGATGGATCGTTACTGACAACATTGTATCGGTCGGGAATTTTTTTCTTTTACCGACGGAAAATAAATATATTACCGACCACTTAGCGACGGATTTTCATAAAAGAGTACCGACGGAAATGTTATGTTTTTAGTGACGGAATTCTGTCGGTAATATAATTTGATCTATTTATAAAATAAATATTTTAATTTCCAAATAATGTTGAAAAAATAATCCGTAAAGTATATTACATAAAGGTCCCTATTGTTTATTTTTTTTCTAAACTCTATCAAATAAGGAGGAAGCATTTGGTTGAATTATAGGGGGCGATTTGTAAATAGCTTGCTATATGACCATCATTGCAAAAGAGAGAGGGAGAGATAGGGAGAACCGATATAATTGAAGGTTTGTTTGTTTTTTTTTTCCTTTAATTCTTCCCCAATTCCACTAATAATTTCTTCATCATTTTTACTATCCATTTATGAGTAGATGTTCGCAAGAGATCAATTTAAGGTTTCACCTTGATCCCCATTTTCTGGTTTAGGGTTTGATAGGAAAGGGAGAGGGAGAGATAGGGAGAAGCTACCTTGATCTCGCGTTCCAATCGAAGGTGCGATTTTTTCTTTAATTCTATCCCAACTCCTCTAATAACGTTTTTCATCCTTTTTGCTATGGATTGATGAATGGATGTTTGTAAGTAATCAATTTAGGGTTTTCCACCTCGATCCTCATTTTTTTGTTTTAGGGTTTCGATAGTAAAAGAGAAAGGGAAAGACAGGGAGAAGCAGCCTGATCTCACGTTCCAATCGCAGGTATGTTTTTTTTCCTTTAATTCTTCTCTAATTTCTCTAATAAGTTTTTCATCTTCTTTGCTATCCACTGTTAAGGCACTGGTTTCTATTAATTTGATAACTTGATTCCCATTTTCATCTTCTTTGCTATCCATTGATGAGCCACTAGTTTAGTTCTTGGTGTTTCTATGCAAAAAAGAGAGCATTAATGACTTCATACCATGCTTCAAACTTTCATAGGGGACCTTCATATTAATCTCTTTGTCTCATAAATATTGTTTACTAGCAAGATAAGCTTAATTGAGAATGACGTATGCAATGGAGTTGATGATAAAAATGTGTTTTAAACCTATCTTTTTTACCCCAAATCCAAACATATGGTCAAAATGAATTTTCTATCTAAAGCAAGACAAGAACCATTGGAAACAAATGTTTATTTCCAATCATTTATAAGGCACATAAGTTCATTGATACATTGCAATACATAGAATTTTATTGTACGACTTGTTCATAGGAGGTTGGCAAGTCATTCGATGTTGGTTGATGATACTTGACAAGTTGATAAAGGCACAGGTTCTGTCTCTCTTGTCAGGTTTGTGTTTTCATTTGTTAGTCTTGATTTTTCGGTAAGCAATGCCTCTAAATGAAGCCTCACCTGAAAATGTATAGAACATATAAGTTCATTGATACATCACAATACATAGAATTTTATCATCATTCTTGTTTGTTGGAGGCTGATAAGTCATTTGATGTTAGTTGATGATGCTTGACAAGTTGATGAAGGCATTGGTTCTCTCTCTCTCTTGTGAGGTCTATGTTTTCATTTGCCATTCCTGATTTTCAACCTAGCAATGCCTCTAGCTGAAATGATACCTAAAAATTTGTAGAACATGCACTTAAGTTCATGACATATTGCATTTGATGTTGGTTGATGATACTTGACAAGTTTATGAAGGCACATGTTCTATATCTCTTGTCAGGTTAGTGTTTTCATTTGCCAGTCCTGATTTCGAGTAATATAGAAACAAATATCATTTTATAGATGTATATAATAATTCCTTTTTTTATAGGATATAAGTTAGAGGTATTTTATTTTTTTTAAAAGGGGGCACAAGATATATGAATTCAAGTTGAGTGATTAAAAAGAATTGGTGGGACACCTTTAAAAATAAAGCCTAAGTAGTATTATGGGTGGGCAATCCAATTTCTATTGATGTACTACTGTTTATTGGTGGTGATGATGATATATCATTATCATCAGCATCAAATAGTCCAACCGGGTAAGAAGATGGTCTTAACTGCAGATAAGATAGAAATATATGTAAAATAAAAGAAGAGTAGTAATAACAAAGAGAGAAGAAGAAGGGACCTGAATTTTATTATTTTCTTTTGATGGATGATCAGCAAGGTTAAGCAGGGCTACAAAGTAAGTTGTACAAAATTGATGCATCTCCGCAATAACACAACAGGGTGATGTGTGTCAACCCCTTTGCGTTACCGGAAGTGCACGGGTCGTTAAGTAATAAAAGTGGACCCAAAGGGTCGGGTTGTCGAACCACAGGGAACAGAAGTACTAGTAAAAGCCCCTCTTTTGTTATCTAGCCTAATGAGTGTAGTGTGTGATGATCTAATGGCCAAAACTAAGAGTGTCACTACAAGTGCGCAGGGAATAAAAAGGAAAAGAGTTCTCAATCAATAAAAGTGAGGTATCCGAACAATGCTCCCCCTAGGATTCGAGTGTTGGATGTAGATTACAAGTGTTTCTAAACGAAAACAATGAGTCGTGGGTATCCTAAGGTATAACGGCCCTTGCCTCCAGGTCGTCGATAACTAGTCCCCTACGAGGTCCCGGCGGAGAATTCTCTCGACGCCTCACACCACATATGGTTGCTTGACATTAACGGAATATGGAGATAGGAAATATCTATCAAAAGGGACAGGGGACACTCCGCTATCTCACGGCTCACCCTCTCAACCCTCTTTACTCTTGGTAATTCTAAACCTAGCGGTGATCTCTCTCTTCACTAGATTGAATAAAACATGCAAGGCAATTAATAATGAAATCAAAAGCACAAGCAAGCATTAAGAACTCAAGAGTAAAACTCAAACTTATAAATTCGAATAGAAACACAATGTAAATCTAATGAATATAAGAATCCTAGGGTTTACATGTCCGAATACGCTCTAGGGGTTTAGCTCTCCATGGAGCGACTCACAAAACAAATAATGAATTGAGAATAAAATTCCAAAGACATAAAGAATAACCCCCCTAAATCCGTGATGATGGTCTTGATGGGTAGTTTCCACGTCTGGATTGAATCCACTCCGAAGCAAGGTCGCCGATGGCTTCCTTGATGCTATGACGGAGGAGAAATCGATCCAAGTTGGTGCGGAAAGCTTCCCAAAGCCGCAAAGAACTCCCTCGAAGCCCTAGCCGCCTTGTCTCTCGAAAGTGGCTGAAAAAAGATCCCTAAAATTATCACAATGCGGCTTTTATAATTTGAATTTGGGGCTTTACGCGGGCATCCACACGGGCATTCACAAGCCCCTGTACTGTAGCCACACGCCCGTGTGGAATTTCGACAAGGGGCGTGTACAGTACTTTTGCTACAGTAGTAAACTGCTACATTACTTTGCTACGGTAAATGCTACAGTGATTTTCCCCCGAAGTCTTCCTTGGAGTCCACACTGTCGGGCACACGCTCGTGTGGTAGAGTGCGTGGCTTTCAAGAACCTTCTTCTGCTTTGTACGAAAGCTGGGACATGGACGTACTACTGCCTTTGTGCCCTTTCGGTTTGTGTAATGACCTGTATTCTGCCGAAAATTGGCAACACCCCCATGCATATGAACACAGCTTCTAATTGTGGCCTTGAAACATGTCATCACACCCTATCTTTCTTCTTCCTGTACTTCATGGCTCCAAAGCCCTGTTTGCACAAAAGAACACAAAACACACCTTGTTAATGCTAAAACCTGATAAAAGTGATGCTCAATGCGTGTAAACTGATATTGTAAAATATATATAATCAAGCACTTATCAAAAATCCTGGAATTAGTACAAAGCGGTCATCCAACTTTGTTCTCTCAAGGGAGTTAATCAGGAATTAATTCAATGGATGCCACTACAAGAGATGGAAGAGAAGATGCATAAGGTTATTTTAATTTATTTGTCAAGTGATTGCAACTTTATAATGTCTAATACTTTACCATATGTTTTGGATTGTATTTGTATTTAAATGTTTTTGGTTGACATAAGCAAGTGAACTATGGTTTGTTGGATTGCTAAATGCATTTCGTATTATGTTGGTATTATGTGCATTACAGGTTTGATGTGTAAAATTTGTATATACAATATATTGGTAATATTTTTTTGACAGGAACGTATTATTTACCGACTAAAAAAAGTAGTATTTACCGACGGAATTACAATTTTTACCGACGGAAAAATTAAGTTTTTGTGAAATTAAATACTATTATCGACGGAAATTTTATAATTTAATATGCGTACCTGACAGAAACTTAATAATTTAATATTCTCTACCGACAAAAAAATATCATTACCGTAAAAAATATTACTAATTAATATTCTTTACCGACAATATCATATTTTTTTTACCGACGGAAAATCACTTTTACCGACGAAATTATCGTGGTTTCAATATTGTTTACCGACAGAAAAGGAATCATTACCGACAAATATGCATCCATTTACCAACAGGAAGAATAAGTATTACCAACATAAATAAAACCAACAGCGACTAATAAGTCTGTCGGTAATGTTATACTTATTACAGACGGAATTTATTATTACCGACAGAAGAGCATTACCGACAAGAGATTTAGCAACGAATTATTACGACGGATAGTTTGTCGGTAATATGTTTTACCGATGGAAAGGCGACCATTACTGACAGAAAATTCCGTCGGTAATGGGCAGTTTAGAGTTTAGGTTTTCGCTTAGCTTGTATATCTCTTTGATTGATACAAGAAGTTGGAAATAGGCTCACACTTTTAATTCCACTATTTGCATCATCGACATTAGGGCAACAAGATTCTAGAACATAGATTAATTGAGACACGCCAGATAAATGCTGTAGACTCTAAGTTTCCAATTACACCAAAGCAATAACCAGAGGCCCCATTCCTTCCATTGAGCAAACCCTAAGTTTCTCCTGCTGTGATTCTTCTTCCCCAAATTCTCTCGTTCCTAAGTTAGAGTCATTCATCCCAATTTCAATTGATTAGATATTAAGTAGTAAGAGAGTATTAGGAGATACACTAGTCCCTGTGGATTCGACTACCCGACCTTTGGGTACATTTTACTACTTGTGTGACCGGTGCACTTGCGGTTACGCAAGGGGTATATCAACCACCGGTGTAAGAGTTAGAAGAACAAGAGTTACAGACAACCTGATGTGGTAGTAACTAGGGAAGACCGTATTCTTGATCGAACGTGAAGAAAACCGAGAAGGGTAAGGAAAAAGGCTTAGTGCTAGAATATAAGCCCACCTTACCCTACCCCCGCCAAGTTGAAGAAGGATCAACGGGATGCACAGTTTAAGAAGTTCCTAGAGATGTTTAAGGCTCTACACATCAATGTTCCCTTTGTTGAAGCCCTCGCTTAAATGCCCCAAGTATGCTAAGTTCTTTATGGAATTATGGACAAACAAGAAGAAGGTAGAAACGGTTTCGACCGTCACTTTGAGCGAGGAGTTCGCCGCTATCATCTCCAATAAGATTCCAAAGAAGGCAAAGGATCTAGGGGGTTCATCATCCCATGCACTATTGGGGGAATGATGGATGAGAAAGCTCTTGCTGATTTGGGGGCAAGCATAAATTTGATGCCTTATAAAATTTTTCAGAAGCTAGGTCTTGGGGAGCTCAAACCCACTCAGATGATACTCCAACTTGCAGATCGGTCCACTCGCCAGCCCATGGGTATTATTGAGGATGTGCTGGTAAAAGGTAACAAGTTTATCTTTCCCGTGGACTTTGTGATTCTAGACCTGGATGATCAAGCGAGATACCCTTGATCTTGGGCTGACCATTTCTCACAACCTCTCAAGCAATCATTAACGTTAAGGATGATCGAATGGCATTAAGGGTTGGAGATGAAGAAGTGGTGTTCTGTTTGAAGGACTCAATGCGGCACCCAATGAGTTTCGATGACACATGTTATGTTTTATATGTTATTGACAATGTTGTTGATGATTTTGTGCAGGAAACCTTATTGAAGGATGAACTTACTGAGTTACAAAGAGAGGAGCCCCCAGATAAAGCCGCTACATCAAGGAAGGAAGAAGTTACCATTGCGGTACCTAAGAACAATGATCTGACCTGATTCCCCAAGGAGGGGAAGCTGTCTCGGGCTAGAATTTGGTGGAAGAAAGTCACCGAAAGGAAGAAAAAGCAATTTACCACTACAACATACGAACCTACTGTTTTGTTTAGTATGGGTGAGGCATGCCCGATTAATTCTCTAACCCCGTACGTTGATGAATTTGTTGTAGGCTACCAAAAGAACAAGTATGCATTTGAATCCTCATGAAATCGGCACAGGTACGTCAAGCTCATGACATTAAACAAGCGCTTCTCGAGAGGCAAACCGAGTAGCATTCTGTCTTTGTGTTCGTGCTTATTTCTCTTCGTGTGTTTCTTGTTAGTTTTTGTGTTTATTTTTAGGGTCATGCATTCTTTGTTGGGTATTTTTGGTTGCTTGAGTTTATTCGGTGAATTGGTATTAAAGAGTGCATGTTTTTAAGTGAGAAATTAGGGGCAAATGAGACCTGGAGGCCTTCTCAAGCTCATCACGAGTAAAGCATGGCCACATGGCCACAGGTAAATTCAATATTTCTCCAGGCCACATGGCTGAAGCACGCCCGTGCTTCAACCGTGTTCCATTTCAGCACGCTAATCGTGCTATGAGCATGGTTGTGCTGCTTTCTTATGATTTTGAACAGAATGAACAACACGGCCTTTAACACAGGCCAACACGACCGTGTTACCCAACAATTTCCTTTTATTTTTCGCCACACAGGGGTAACACGCCGGTACTTTGGGCATGTTCGGCTCTACGTTCCGTCTCCCAGATGATTTTCCCTTTTAAAAACCACGACCGAACCATATTTTCTTCACTTGCACTCGAGTTTCCCCATTTTCCTCTATATTTCCTTTGGTTTTGCACTCATGAATCACCTATATTTCACGAAAGAGATCAGCGTTTCCCCTCTTCTTCTAGTTCCCCTTCGACATTCAGTAAGCCCTTTTCATGCAAATCGATTTTATTGTGCAGTTCTCAGTTAAAATGGGGTGTAAGTCATGTTTAAAACGTCTATTTGCATACTAGAATCACTATAGAAATGAATTTTACATCTTTTGCAACTAGTTACACTTGTCGATTTGGAGCTAGGGCCGGGCGCGGACGATGCACCCCCTCGCAACACGGGCGTGCTTCATAAAGTATGGCCGTGTTCATATGAGAAAGTGGGTTTATGGCAACACGGGCTTGTCTTCTTAAGCACACCCGTGCTTATAATGTTTTCCTGAGCCTTTCTCTGCTGTAATTGCAGATCATGCCGAGGAAGGCTACAGTGTTTGGGCCGTCCACGAAGAGAGCCAGAGGGTAGACATCGGCTCCTTCCATCCTTGCCGATCAAACATTTGGCACCCTCATCTATCAGGAGCGCTACACCCGACTATGCGCTAAGCACTTTGGGGAGCCACGAGCGCCGGATTGGGAGGTCCCGAGAGAGGTAGCGCGGCCGACGATGTGCACCTATTCCTTGGCGTTGGCGCTTGGGTACAGCCTATTCGCCATCACCGACCCATTGTACTAGGAGTTGGCTTTGGAGGTGTTGGCCACCTTCGAGATGCCGAGGGTACTCGGTGAGTTATCATTGCGCCAACACTATTCAGTTTCATGTCTACGGGACGCTGCAGCGGATGATTTTAACGGATTTTTCCATCAGACTGGGCCTCCAAGATGAGGAGTTTACCAAAACTCCTGTCTATGACGCATTCCTCGTTGCGCAACCTCCTGGTGAGTCACAGGAAGCTTGCTGACAGCGTTTGGGCATGGACCGGACATACGATCCCCGCTGGTCTAAGGCTTCCTTCCTACGCATCCCGGCCCTCGGGTATATACATTTTCTCCCGAGCCACTCTCTCACATAACGCGGCTACAAGACGGGCGTCGTTAGTCGCCGTGACTTCGAATTCCTGTTAAGCATGCTAGATGGGTTCCATATACACCTTGTCTATGAGGTCGCTTTTAGCATCCCAGCACCAAGGATCGAGACCCTCACATCAGCCCCATCTTCGTCGGACCCTACAATACTCGCCTTATTCGGGGATGGGTCTCCCATCGGGGGTTCACGGGATGAAGATGGTGGGTAGTGTGATCCCTATTTTAGTGGACACATTACGAGCGATAGGAACGTTGCGCGGCACACGGACCGCTCACGGAGCGGACTACCTCGCTCGGGAGGCAGCCCCACTTCAGCTATCGTAACGAGACTCCCCCCAGCCAGCGCCCGGCCCTTCATCCCCCCGGACTCCTCGAGCTCGAGCATCTTCCAGTCACCCCGCTTCCCCAACCGGTTCCCCCTCTTTTCGGCAATGGATGACACACGGCTTGCAGCAACTAGGCCGCGCGCGATCGGACGTATCTCTTTCTCCACCACCCGCATCCGTCGTAGCCACCACATCGAGGAGCATCGGAGTTGACACTACCTACCTGGCCTCGGATTCTGATTCCAGTGCTGAGAGCGAGGATTTCTGACCCTTTTATCTTTGTTTATTTCTCAGTTTGTATTTCTTTTCAGTCAGTATGTTTTAGTTTGTTTTTGTGTTTAGTTTTAGCAAGGGGAGTCCCCTACTAAACTAACCTCTTTTGTTTTGTTGTGTTATTTTGTCTACTACTTTTGTTATCTACTACTTTTGTTGTTTACGTTCTGTGTTGAAACTCCACTAATGGTTGTATCTATTTATCAAGATTTATGGATGGGCCTCGTTGTTTTCTGTTAATATGTCCACAACTGGGCGATGGACTTATGAAACACCTCCCTATCATGTCCGAATAGCTGTACCACCGCCATAATAACATGAGGAAGGGCTTTCCCCCAACTTCTCCTATATATTCCCTTGAACTTTTCCTTATTCTATCTGATTTATTTTTAACATTGAGGACAATGTTTAATTCAAGTGTGGAGAACAGTTTATATTCATACATGTGTTTCATGATGATAGTGCATGACTTAGGACGATCCATGAAATTTTTGGATAGGAATTTCTAAACTAGGGCAACAATGAGCATGTGATAGGTGTTTATTCTCCCGCAAGCGCACGGGGTCGTCAAGTAATAAACCACTCACACACGCACGAGTGGGTCGTATTCCCAACTGTCCGAGAATCTATCCTTACTTCCTTCTCGCAATGTTGTCTAGGCGATCAGACTTGAGATTAAGTAAGAAAAGCAACGAAGTAAAACAAAAGCAATTAAATTACTAAATACCAAGGGCAATAAACGGGAGGAAAATCAGGGTGAGAAGATGGTCACGGATGAGGATCCCCTCGGGGTTACTAAAGTGTGAAGGATGTTGGATTAATACGCAAGTGGTTTGTTGGACCGAGAAAACCCTAGATTAGCTCAACCAGATGGTCACGGCAATTGACCCCTAATCCGGTATGAGTATTGAATACTGGCTCTACCCATACAAATCCTCCTACGATTACAAATGGCAAGGTGGTTTTCTTAAACTAAGGTTGAATCACAAATGAGTAATTAACCCTAGAATTGGAGGGGTTTAAATACCCGATGGTCACGGCTTATTTATAGATATTTTCCTTCCAAGCTTGGTGAGTCTAATACTATGGCAATGGTCATTGAACCTAGTATTGGCTAAGTATGGATACACAGAGTTCTCATGCATACCCAAGCATTAAAAAACACCAAACATGGATCACAAACAAACCAACAAGCATTAATTAAACCAAATCATCCAAACATCACAAGTTCACCCAAAGGTTCACCCACATCCGGTGACCTTGGTGTTTTAGTTGCTCATAGTCTCAAAATACATGATGAAAGCATGAAAACAACTAAACTAAACATAAAAGCACTCCCTCCAAAGATGAAAGTCGAAGGAGCTTCCAAAGAAGCCACTCGAAGGGGTGGCTACAGTAATTCTACTACAGTATTTCTGCTACAGTGATGAAGCCCAAAAACACCGTATTTGGTGTCGATTTCTTTATGAATACGTTCTTGAGCTTATTTTGCTTATTTCGGGCCTGTAACACAAGTAAAGCGACTTTAAAACAAGAAAATAGAAAACAACTTAACATAAAGAGAGAATAAACTATACACAAGTACGTATAAAATACATATATTTAGACGTTTATCAAACATCCCTACACCTAAGCGTTTGCTTGTCCCCAAGCAAACAAACATGAAGAACAGGGGCAAGAAGATAAATGGCTAAATATACGACCTCAAGCTCAAATGTACAGGGCTTCACTAGCACAGATGGTTAGAAATCAGGAAGTGAGTTGTTCTGTGTATAGACAAGCAATATCAGCTCTGTTTCATCCAAAGTGTCATTGTGAGTGTGTGCTGACTCCCACACTGATCTGCACACCCTGGATTACCCCAGGGTGTCCATTCACCTCACACAAATTGAAGTTAGTGTTAGAAATGCTAAAGCCATCTCAATAGTCAATTAAAAATCTTCTGGTCTCCAAAACGGAACTTTAACATCAAGTGAAGATAGAACAGGTTTCAGGCGCCCGAAAAGTTTTTTTTTTTTTTTTTTTTTTTTTTCGAGTCCGCCTAACGTAGACTGCCCAAAAATCTTTTAGCAAGATGCACATGCTGGCCAGGCACAAGAGCCACCCAACTTACTTGACTACAGATCTACATATACGCATTCATGCTTTTACAAGCAGAGGAATACTGACATAGACTAATTTTTTTTTTTTTTTTCACAACGCCCGATCAAACCTGATAAAAACTTCACTTAAAAACCTCATTGAGGGTTAAAGCAAAAACAGGAGACTCAAAAGCTTTTAAAGGACTATTGAAAGAAGAATTTAACACCCTAACACAAAAATCAATAAGATGGGTTAGAGCGTTAGAAGTGGGAGTTATAGTGAGCAAGTATAAATGTGCACTAAGGATGAAACAGAACTACATTCAAGCACATGTAAAGTACAACTCACTACTATCATTCTACCAAGCTAGGAAATCCTTAACAATAAGAACATAGCTATCATAGGTAAAATACAAGCATGCAATACAGAATAAATACACCATCCCCACACCGAAAGCTGTACATTGTCCCCAATGTACATAAATCAGCAGTACAGGGTGGGAAATAAATATAACAAGAATTAAAAGATGGAGTAAGAAACTTCCCCAATCCGTCGATGAAATGCATGTGGACTGGGGGGGTCCATGTGGTGAGGGCTGGGAGTTTGAAGCATTCCTAAAGAAATTCCTGGAAAAAGACAGAACACTAATCACAACTCCAGAATGAGAATGATAGAGAAGAGTGCAAAAACAGAAAGTTCAAAATAAACAGAGAAAGTTTAGTAGGGTCGAAACCCTAACTAACTTAAAAAGTAAACACTAAAGCAAACACCAAGAAAAGTAGCAAAATAGATAAAAAGAACAAAAAACATCAAGAACAACAAGTGGCGCGATGCTGGGAGTCTAAGAGTCAGATGGCCGTGATGATGCAGCACAGGTGGTAGCTGCGGAGGTGGTGCCCACTGAAGATGAAGAGCTGCGTAGGAATGTCAGGATGTCAGTGGTGGCACTCTCAATGTGGCTCACTGATGCAGCTAACTCTCTATGTCCTCTCTCAAGTGTCTGCAGCTGTTGATAGACCTCAGTGCGAAATTCTGCAAACTGTGCCTCAAGTGATGGTCTCTGCTCGCTAGACTCTGGCTCGGACTCAGAATCTGAACCGGTGTCCGTCTCGTGCGAAGAATAAGGGTCTTGTGCGTGTGTTCCTTGGTGTTGTGCAAGCCTGTGTATGGTACCCCGCTTTTCAACTATACCAATGCAAGTCAGAGTTTGCATGCTAAGTGGTGCCATAGAACCAACAACTGTCATGCCTTGGGTGTGCTCAAGAAGGCCCATGCCTTTGATCATTCTTGTGATATATGGCATGGCGAAAATTGCTCCAAGGCGAACAAACTGGCCCTGGTGTGCTAAGACTTCCGCGAGAAGATGCCCCATGTGTAGTGGATAACGCTCGATAATGCTGTACAACATCAGTAGGTCCGTGCGCGAGACAACCCCTGTCGAGTCCAGTCTACCCCCAATGCCTCTAGTCAGCAGTGAATCGATGTAACGATGGGCAGGGTTCATTAGTTGGGATGCCATCCTTGTCAACGAGCGATTTGCTATAGAACTCCAATAAGATTCATTTGTAACGGGGTGCGGTAAGTCATAGCCTAGGGCTTTAAACTCAGAAGTGTGTGTGTATGCTTTTGTGTAGAACCCCATGTATACGCCCAGTTCATCTTGAGAGATTCCGTGTTTCTCCCCAAATGCTTGAAATGTAATCACACTCGGTCGGCCGGCACACCATTGCTTTGCAACTTCAATGGAGCTTAACACTTCTAATGTGAGCTCTTTGTAGGTGGGTTCTTCAATGGAGAACAATTTGTCCCACCCATCATGAGAGATAAGCTCCAAGATGACTTCATCTAACCCCAAGGCTCTCAAAACATTCCAATCAATTTTTCGTATGGTGCCGAATGCTTTCCTTGACAAAAGGGCGAATCGGGTCTTATGATCGTCCTTTCGAAATCTTGGTCCGTCGTCGGGCGGAGAACGGACTCTCCGTGTCCTCTTATGAGCCACTTTCTTGGTCCTCATACCTACAAGACCAAGGGGACACCATTAAACCAAATTATAGAGAAATTAAGGCTTCATGGAATGAAAATTAAGGAGAATGGTTCATTGCTACAGTAAATCCGAGAAATTTTAGCAAGAGTTTTGCTTGAAAAAGTAGCCAAAATTTTTTACAATCATACAAAACCAATCTCACAATGCTATATTAAGCAAAGAGAACAAAAAACACAAAGATTGCATCCCAAAAATTCATTAAAACACAAGATATAAGAATGAAAACCAAACCTTAACCCTAGAATATGAGGGATGAATCAAAAGCTTGAAACGGCTTGAAAAGGGTCTAATCTACCAAAATCCTTCAACAAAAGAGTTTAGAGGAGGAGGAGATTGATTTAGAGCAAAAACAATGAGGTGATTTGGTGGAGAAATGAGTGAGAAATGAGATGAAGAAGATGGGAGTGTGAGGATGAGAGAAAGAATTGGGAAGAAGCTTTTTTAGGGCAATTGTCGGGCATCCTTGTGGGTAGCCTTGCGGGCGCAAGGTTGCCCGCAAGGAGCCACGGGATGCCTTGCGGTTGGGCTTGCGGGCGCAAGCCCACCCGCAAGGCTCCTCTGGATGGCTCACGGGCAAGCTTGCGGGCGCAAGCTTGCCCGCAAGCTTGCCATATGCGACCAAAACCCTCTCTAACGGTCATAAAACGGCGCCAACCTTGTTTAGCATCAACATAACCTCCTTTAAACCCTAAAATCAATGAAAACAAAGCCGATATAATCCCATAAACACACAAGAAGCAAGCTTCATGGCATCAACACATCAAACAACTCAAAGAATCTCAACATCAAGCAACAAAGAAAAAACAATTTAGAAGAACAAAATAACTAAAACAAAGACAAAATCTAACTACTACAAAATAAAAGAATACGAAAACTAGAGTGCAAGGAATTTAAAAAGCTTGGGTTGCATCCCAAGAAGCGCTTGTTTAAAGTCGTTAGCTCGACTTATCATACCTCGAGTCATGGTGGGTCAAAGGGTGGAGAATTACCTCCATTTCTTGGCGGGTAGTTGTTACCTGGAAAATTCATGGAAAGACACGAGAAGATGCAAAATTTACCTTCATTATCAAAATATAGGCGGTCTACCTCACTAGGTGGTAACGTGGGGATACTCATGCTTTTCTTTATTTTCTCATTTACCTTCCTCCACGCTTTCTTTAAAATTTTCTTTTTCTTGCTACGGGTAGGAGATACAACTTCCACTTGGGCTAGCTGTTGTGTTGGAGGAGGCGAGGGGTCCTTTACTTCAGTTTCTTCGTCCTTGATTCCTTCCAAGTACTCATCTAATTGGTTCACAGCAAGGACTTCCTGTACACAATCAGAAATTATTACGTTAGTTACATCCGTGTAATATAAAGTATCATCATGGTCTAGTGTGTGCTTCATAGCCTCTGGAAGAGTGAAGATAACTTGTTCATCCCCCACTCTCAGTGTCATCTTCCCTCCCTTAACATCAATTAAGGCTCCGGAGGTGTTAAGGAAGGGGCGGCCAAGGATCAACGGGACCTCTACATCATCATCCACATCTAGTATCACAAAGTCCACCGGGATGATAAGTTTATCAATTCTCACAAGAACATCCTCGACAACTCCTCTAGGTCTTCTCACTGAGCGGTCTACAAGCTGGAGGGTCATTCGCGTGGGTCTCAAATCCTGTAGCCCCAACTTCAAGAATAAATTGTATGGCATCACGTTTATACTGGCTCCTGAGTCGGCCAGCGCATTTTCTAGCATCCCCTCACCTAGTACATAGGGAATGATGAAGCTTCCCGGGTCTGTCAATTTCTTTCGCAATTTTTTTTGAATTACAGCCGAACAGGTTTCCGTAAGTGTCACTGTGTCTAGATCCTCCAACTTCCTCTTGTTAGTGAGGAGGTCCTTCATGAATTTAGCATACTTGGGTATCTGCGATAAAGCTTCGACCAAGGGGATATTAATGTGAAGTTGCTTGAAAATGTGGAGGAACTTCTTGAATTGGGCTTCATCCTTGTCTTGTTTGAGCCTTGAGGGATATGGCACCACAGGTTTGTATTCAGGGCTCTTATAAGTGGGTGGTTTTGGAGCATCATCATTTTGTTTCTTCGCAGTCTCCACACTTGCATTTTTACTCGTATTGGGGTCTTCCCGAATGGCTACCCCGTCATTAGAAGCACTTGGGCTCTCCTCGGCCCTTGCCTCCAACTGTCTCCCGCTTCTCAGTGTTACAGCTTTTAAGTGTTCCCTCGGGTTGCTTTCAGTGTTACTTGGTAAACTACCCGAGGGATGTTCTGCTTGCCCTCTGGCAAGTTGTCCGACCTGATTTTCTAAAGACTGAATAGAAGCTTGCACATTTCTCAGAACAGCACCAAATTCATAAAATTTCTTATCTTGGGCCACAAATCTTGATTCGGTGTTAATCATGAATCTAGCCAGGACATCTTCAGTTGTGTATTTTCTCTCCTGTTGTTGAGCAGGTTGATACTGAGGACCTTGAGGTTGGGGTGTGGTGATCGTCCCGCAAGCGCACGGGGTCGTCAAGTAATAAAACACTCGCGCAAGCACGAGTGGGTCGTATTCCCAAGGGCCCGAGAATCTATCCTTACTTATTTTTGCTATGTTGTCTAGCCGATCAAACTTGAGATTTGGAATGAGAAAATAAAGAAGTAAAACAAAAGCAATTAAACTGCTAAATACCAAGGACGATAAACGGGAGGAAAATCAGGGTGAGAAGATGGTCACGGACGAGGATCCCCTCGGGGCTACTAAAGTGCGAAGGATGTTGGATTAACATGCAAGTGGGTTGATGGACCGAGAAAACCTTAGATTAGGTCAACCCGATGGTCACGGCAATTGACCCCTAATCCGGTACGAGTATTGAATACGGGCTCTACCCGTACAATGCCTCCTACGATTGCAAAGGGCAAGATGGTTTTCTCAAACTAAGGTTGAATCACACATGAGTAATTAACCCTAGAATTGGAGGGGTACAAATACCCGATGGTCACGGCGTATTTATACGTATTTCCCTTCCAAGCTTGGTGAGTCTAATACTAGGGCAATGGTCATGCAACCTAGTATTGGCTAAGTATGGATACACAGAGTTCTCATGCATACCCAAGCATTCAAAAACACCAAACATGAATCACAAACAAGCTAACAAGCATGAATTAAACCAAATCATCCAAACATCACAAGTTCACCCCAAGGTTCACCCACATCCGGTGACCTTGGGGTTTTAGTTGCTCATAGTCTCAAAATACATGAATAAAAGCATGAAAATAACTAAACCCAACATAAAAGACCTCCCTCCAAAGATTAGAGTCGAAGAAGCTTCCAAAGACGCCACTCAAAGGGGTGGCTTCCCGTCGTCTTCAACCTCAAGATTTGAAGCCCTAGAGGTAGATCCCGCACAAGATCGCGCTCTCCTCGCCGATTCCACCGTGGAAATGCCCTCCAAGCTCTCCTTCTTGGTCGGATTTGGAAGAGAGGTTGTGGAGTTCCAAGAAGAAGCAAAGGTCTTTCTTTAGAATGCCCTAAAAGCGCTTAAAAGGGTGAAAATCGCGACTTCTCACGGGCTGCCTCACGGCCGTGAGGTCACCCGTGAGGCATCCAGAAAGTTTTGCAGGAAAATTTCACCTCGGGTGTGCTACAGTACCCCTGCTACAGTACTGGCTACAGTGAAACCCAAAAACGTCGTATTTGGTGTCGAATTCTTCCTAAATACGTTCTTGAGCTCATTTAGGGTCTGCAACACAAAATAAAGAAATTTAGACTATAAAAAGGGCATCGACTTATCAAAAAGATAATAAAATAATACAAATAAATACGTATAAAATACGTATATTTAGACGTTTATCAGGGTGGCCTTTGTTGTGATTGGCCTTGGTTCCACGAGAAGTTTGAATTGCTCTTCCACCCCGGTTTATATGTATTGCCATATTGATTACCCGGTCCCCTCTGACCTCCACTGACATAGTCAACTGACTCCATTTGTGCAGGGGGAGTAACAAGGATGGGGCATTGGTTTGTTGCATGCCCAGCACCACATGTTTCACATGACATAACTGCCTTTGAGCTTGAACTGGAACCCAACATGAATTGATCAAGTTTCTGTGTTAAAGCTTCAACCTTAGCATTGTTGTCAATAACATTCTTGTTCAGGGCTTCCACTCTTGCCGCCAAGGCGGTAGTCTCACTCACCTCATACAGGCCTGCTGCTCGAACTGGCTTCTGTCTAGTACTCCAGTGACATTCATTACTAGCCATATTCTCAATCAAAGCTTCAGCTTCTTCCGGAAGTTTGTTACTCAAAGATAATCCTGCCGCTGCATCAATGAGCTGCCTTGTAGCATAATTCAGTCCATTACAGAATGTCTGCACCCTCATCCAAGCAGGGAACCCATGATGAGAACATCTTCTTAGAAGATCCTTAAATCTTTCATGAGCTTCAAATAGGGTCTCAGAGTCTCCTTGTCGAAATGCTGATATTTCCTGCCTCAACCTCGCTGCATGCTTGGCGGAAAATATCGGGCAAGAAACTTCTCCACCATTTCCTTCCATGAAGTGATCGATCCCGGGCCAAAGAAGTAAGCCATCTATAGGCTGCTCCCCTTAAATTGAAGGGAAATAATCTCAACCTGATTGCATCATCAGAAACTGAATTAATCTTGAAGGTTGAGCATATCTGAAGAAACTTGGACAAGTGGGCATGCGGGTCTTCATCAGCTAGACCATCGAACTGTAGTGAATTTTGCACCATTCCAATCGTGCTTGCTTTTATTTCGAAGTTATTTGCAGGCACAGTAGGAACCAACACACTGAACTCATCCCCAGTGAATTGTGGCCTTTCATAATCAGATAGGGTTCTTCTTGGCTCGGCCATGACAGTAGGCTCACTAGATTCTACCAGAATTTCTTGTTGCCGTGAGCTTTCAGTAACTTCTCTCAAACGTTGATGCAAAGTTCGTTCAATCTCGTCGTCAGGATCAACAAAATTTGTGTGACTCGCTAGTGTCATAAGACAGGTACCTCGCAAGAAAATTCAAGGCGAGTGTTAAAACTTGCAGGCGAACAAGTAAGAAAATGCAAATGATAAGTGCTTGCACGTATATAATTCTGGAAATGTTTTCCGCGCATGAGCATCACATTTTTCAGGCTTTATCACTAATTTCGTGTGTTTTGGTGTTCTTTCACGCAATTAGGGTTGTGGAGACAGGGTACGTGAATAAAGGCAAGATTAGGTCAGAATGGTGCCAAGTGGAGATCTTTTGTGCAATTACGAAGTTCAAGACACAAATCGGGTTCCAACGAGGGGGTATGTGCCAACTTCTAAAGACTTCAAGACAACTCTTGTAGAAGGACACGAAGGCAGTCACGCTCGCTCGTTCCGTTTGGTTCAAAGATTTCAAAAGCTCTCCAAGGTTTCCCATCATCAAGAAATGCCACTTGACCTTTCACATGGGCGTGTGTCCGTCCATGTGACCTCAGGAGAAGAAACGGGCGAAATCGAGGATTAGTATGAAGATTTCACAAGGCAGAAAATCCACATGGGCGTGTGGAATTTCCACATGGGCGTGTGGAATTTCCACACGCCCGTGTGGAATTTCCACACGGCCGTGTGGAATTTCCACACGCCCGTGTGGAATTTCCACACGGCCGTGTGGACTATCCACACGCCCGTGTGGATCCTCGAGATGGCCAATTATAAAGCCGTTCTGAAGCGTTATTGAGGGGAATCTTCTTCTAACTTGGAGAGGAGGTGACGGCTAGGGTTCAGGAGGTTCTTGCTACACTTTGGGGGCGCTTCTTCACCGGTTTCATCATCATTCCGTTCCAAGGAGAGCCATTGGGGGAGCATTCGACGACTCGATTCGACGAGGTGTGCCTTAGGCTTGGAGGAAGGGATTCTTTGAAGAAGAAGGAGAAGTTCCCATAGTCTATCAACACGAAGCTTAAGGGGGTTTTCTTTATGGATTTCTTGCACTTATCTTCATTTATCTTGATGAACTTGTATTGCTCCATGGAGAGCTAAACCCCTAGTGGGTACTTGGACTTGTAAACCCTAGATTTCCTATGTTTCATTGACTTTAATGCTTTTATTCAATTTGAGTTTAAATTTGAGTTTCAATCTTGTATGCTTAATGGTTTCTCCCTTAGAGTGACACTAGGGTTGAGGGCTAATCCAATCATCCTTTTGACGAGTGACCATCACCATTAGGATTAGGTTACCAAGATTGAAGAGGGTTGAGAGGGTGAGTTGTGAGGTAGCGACGCGTCCCCTTTCCCCTCCGGTGTGGTTTTCCCTACCTTCTTATTCCAAGTTTTACCTTCGATCTCAAAGAGAGTTAGGCGTTGAGAGAGGCCTTTCCGCCGGGACTTATTTGTGATTAGGGATCTTTCGCCTGGACCAAAGGGATTGATCTATAGTTGGGAATAGGGTTTACCACTTGGAATCCCTAGAGCGTAGCGCGCATCATACGTGGTGTGAGGCGTCGAGAGTCTTCTCTCCGCCGGGACCTCGTAGGGGACTAGTCAAGGTTGACCTTAGATTTGGGACCTTGTATCTTTGGATTCCACGACTCTTGAAATCTCTATTGAATAAGAGTATTTGAAGTCTTGCACTTGAAACAAGGATTCTAGGGGGAACATCGTCCGAGTACCCTATCTTCTTAATTGATCTATTTCTCCGACCTAGCTTCATTTTCAGCACTTTGTTTCTACTTCTTTCTTATTTTATTTTCTTTCAACAACAATTGGTTTATCTTTGATTACTTAACAAAGTGTGATTGTTTTTACGTCTACTCCCTGTGGATTCGACTACCCACCCGTTTGGGTACTTTATTACTTCGACACCCGTGCACTTGCGGAGTACACACGCAAGGGTGTGTCGAAAAAGAAAATAGAATGACGGAATATAAACAAGAATGGCAAAAACAACAAAACAATAGCCAAATCAAGACGCTAAAAGTTTTCCGAATATTTCTCGAGGGTCCCCGGCAACGGCGCCAAAAACTTGGTGATTGTCCCGCAAGCGCACGGGGTCGTCAAGTAATAAACCACTCGTGCACGCACGAGTGGGTCGTATTCCCAAGGGCCCGAGAATCTATCCTTACTTCCTTCTCGCAATATTGTCTAGCCGATCAAACTCGAGAGTAAAAGATGAAAATGCAAATACACGAAATAAATGCAAATCAGAATGCTAAATAACCAGGGGCAATAGAAAGTGTGAAATCGGGGTGAGAAAGCGGTCACGGATAAGGATCTCCTCGGGGGCTACTGAAGTGTACAGGATGCAAGATTAACATGCAAATGGCTTGTTGGACCGAGAAAACCCTAGATTAGGTCAACCCGATGGTCACGGCAGTTGACCCCTAATCTAGTACGAGTATTGAATACGGGCTCTACCCGTACAAATCCTCATATGATTGCAAAGGGTGAGGTGGTTTTCTCAAACTAAGGTTGTGGAAGTTCGACCTTTTTCGCTTCTCTTGTGCTTTGTTTCTTGTGTAGAAGTTGTGTGTTTAAGTTTTAGTCAAGTTTTATTTTTGTTGGGATCTTAGTTAGGCTCTTTTTATAGTGTAAAAGAGGAGGAAAATCTTTGGGGGAAAGAGCTTTTAAGTGGAGCGAGTAAGCCTTCAAGATGCCGCGAGAAACCCCAAAAACAGGGGGCCTTGCGGCCTTCCATGCGGGCCGCATGGGAGGCCGCAAGGGGCCATGCGGCCCCTCATGCGGGCGCATAGCATCCCGCATGGTTTTCTGGAAAGGGCCTCGCGGCCTCCCATGCGCCCACAAGGGAGCCCGCGAGCCCTCCCGCGCTTTGGGGCCTATTTAAAACGTTTTCAAACTCAAAGGGCCTTTATAAGACCCCATTTCCCTCTCTTTTTCTCCCCATCTTGAATCCTCATTCTCCCCTCCATTAGATCTTCATTCTTGACCTCCAAGAAAGAAGAAATGTGTTGATCTTCCCCTCTTCTCCATTGGTGATGAATCACCTCTAATTCTAGCAAGAATTGAGGTGAGTTTTCTTCTCTTCTTCAATTCCTTGTTCTTTTATTTAATTCTCTTTAGATCCATGTAGAATTAGTATGGATTTAGTATGGATCTATTATTTAATTAGAATTTAGCCATGGATCTAATGTTTGAATGGTATAGGAGCCTTGATTTCATGTTTTGGTGAAGAATGAAGGAGATCCTTCATCTCTAAACCTTTGATTCTTTTAGATCCGAACCCAATTAGGATATTCTTGATTTCATTTTGATTTTATGGGTTTAAGGATTATATTATTGTTAATTCTTGAATCTAGAACACTTAGTAAACCCTAGAAGCCTTGAGATCTAATTTTGGATCATTCTTTCCTCTCTTGTTGATTGTTTGGGTTATGTGATTGATTCTTGTTTTTCTTGGATGGTTAATGGCTTCAAGAAGGTGGATCTAAAGGCAAGGGTAAAGATCAAGTAGGCGAGTGATCCAAGTGTTCGATCTCTCCAAGTTTGTGAGTGGGAAATTGTTTAATTCTTGAGCTATGGTCATGCTTGGTTAAATACTTAATTATATACATTTTTGGATGGTGAATTTCATGTTTTAAAGGTTTCTTGAGATGTTTTCATGGAACTTTGAATAATGCATGCTTTGAGATGACAATTTCTTGATTTCAAGGGATTCTTGAAGTGTTTCTTGAAAACTGAAATTATGATGCTATATGATCTTCTTAATTCTTGATTTCATTTTAATGGACTCATGAGATGATTTCCTTGAGATCTAGAAACCTTGATGTTTATGATCTTGCTTAACTATTGATTCTATTACAAAAGGCTCATGAGATGATTTCCTTGAGACCTAGAAATCATAATGGTTTATGATCTTGTTAAATTCTTGATTATTTATATTTCATGAGTATTGGAAAATCCTATGGTTTGAACTACATGTTTTCAAGATTGGTGAATTTGAGAATTCGATGTTCTTGACCGAATAAGGGTCTATGTAGACCAAATTGAGATTCTCCACGATGTTATCGTATTTGAAATGTGTTTTCAAAGAATACTCTTGTGTCGATATTCTTGATGAAAATGACATTATTGTCGATGCTTTCGCAAAAGGATTTACTCTTGGATTTAGAGTTGTATTTTATGCGAATTTGTGATCTCTTGATGAGATATATGATTTTATAATGATACGTTTATGATGAGCCTACGGGCGAAGTATTTGTGATCTTTTGATGAGATTATGATATTATTTCGATGTCTTCATATTATTATCATGATGCGTTCATGATAAGCCTACGGGCGGGATGGTGACATTGGGGGAATCCCCGTCTTCTTCAGAAGCGAGTCTCCACGGACCGACCTAGTTGGGGTGGCGTGGAGTTCTCGTCTGACTAGCCCTTACAGGAGGCGCGTAGGAGAACCTGAAGGTGCTGTGTTGGGTTCCCGGAGTCACCATACGGGATTCCCAACGGCCAACACCAAGATACGCGCATGGTTAGTGATGGAGAGTTTTCATAGGCTATTGATGATGCCATCGATAAAGGATTTCTGCATGCGTTGCACTATAAATTCTTGATTCGATGGGTTTGAGCTTTTAACGAGTTTCCATAATTTGAAGTTTAAATCTTGAATCTTTACAAAAGAATTTCAGTGTTTTATTGATGCCTTTCTTTGAGAAAGTTGGAAAGCTTGTTATATTGAAATGTGTATTTAAAGCATTTTGTAAGTTGTGGTTGTTAAAGATTTACATATGTTTTCGGCATATCATTCTTTACACCTGTATGAGTTATAGCTCCATGTTCAACCCCTCACTGAGTAACTTAGTTACTCACCCATTCTTCTTATCTCCTTTTCAGGTGTTAGCACGGCAGCAGGGCGTAAGACGTGATTGTGCTTGGCATCTATTCTTGCATTTATCTTTGAGTAGTGTATGATTCATAAACATTGTCGTCATGCATAAGATGGATCCATTAGGACCTATGTTTTCGTATTTCAATTTGATCTTGTATAATCTTGATTGGTTAAGACAGGACCTTAGGTTGTATGAGTTTACACCCAGTGTTTGGGGAAAAACTATGATTGTGTCCATGATCATTGATGTCATGATTTCCAGGGATATATGTACATATATGTGTGAGTCTGTTGATCTTGTACAGGGTTGTGATTGAATACCTTAGATTTAGAGTATTATTGTGGTAATGTTAATATTGTACAGGTAACAGGTTAGCCTTACGCCGACCTGGGGTTGAGGCAGGTGTTGACCTCCCCTGGGTTGTCGTGGTGGTAGTGCCATGGACTGGGACCCGAGGGTCGGGGCGTGACAAAGGTTGAATCACAAATAAGTAATTAACCCTAGAATTGGAGGGGTACAAATACCCGATGGTCACGGTGTATTTATAAGTGTTTCCCTTCCAAGCTTGGTGAGTCTAACACTAGGGCAATGGTCATGCAACCTAGTATTGCCTAAGTAGAGATGCACAGAGTTCTCATGCATACCCTAACATTCAAGAGCACCAAACAAGGATCACAAACAAGTCTACAAACATTAATTAAAACCAAGCATCCAAAATACACAAGTTCACCCCCAAGGTTCACCTACATCCGGTGACCTTGGGGTTTAGTTCTTCATAATCTCAAAATACATACTCAAAAGCATGAAAACAACTAAATAAAGCATAATCACTCCCTCAAATACGAAAATGGAGTTCCGAAGACGCCACTCAAGAGGTGGCTTCCCTTGTCTTCAACCCTCCTTCAATGATGCTCTAGAGTAGGATCTTGCCCCCAAATGCACTCTCCTCCAAGATCTCGCCGCGAAACCCCCTCAAAGCCCTCCTCCAAGCCGGATTTGATGATGGTGGTGTGGAGTGATGCGTCTCCGCAACAACACAACAGGGTGATGTGTGTCAACCCCTTGCGTTACCGCAAGTGCACGACCCGTCAAGTAATAAAAGTGGACCCAAAGGGTCGGGTTGTCGAACCACAGGGAACATAAGTACTAGTAATAGCCCCTCTTTTGTTATCTAGCCTAATGAGTGTAGTATGTGATGATCTAATGGCCAACACTAAGAGTGTCACCACAAGTGCGCAGGAAATAAAAGGAAAAGAGTTCTCAATCAATAAATGTGAGGTATCCGGACAATGCTCCCCCTAGGATTCGGGTGTTGGATGTAGATTACAAGTGTTTCTAAACGAAGACAATGAGTCGTGGGTATCCAAAGGTATAACGGCCCCTGCCTCTAGGTCACCGATAACTAGTCCCCTACGAGGTCCCGGCGGAGAATTCTCTCGACGCCTCACACCACATATGACTGCTTAAAACTCTAGGGATCCCAAAGATATGACCAATTCCTAAAAGTAGATCTAACCCTGCCTCCAGGTGGAAGATCCCTAACCCCCTACGAGGTCCCGGCGGAGAATTCTCTCGACGCCTCACACCACATATGGTTGCTTGACACTTAGGGAATATGGAGATAGGAAATATCTGTCGGAAGGGAAAGGGGACACTCCGCTATCTCACGGCTCACCCTCTCAACCCTCTTTACTCTTGGTAATTCTAAACCTAGCGGTGATCTCTCTCTTCACTAGATTGAATAAAACATGCAAGGCAATTGATAATGAAATCAAAAGCACAAACAAGCATTAAGAACTCAAGAGTAAAACTCAATCTGATAAATTCGAATAGAAACACAATGTAAATCTAATGAAAATAAGAATCCTAGGGTTTACATGTCCGAATACCCTCTAGGGGTTTAGCTCTCCATGGAGCGAGTCACAATACAAATAATAAATTCAGAAATAAGTTCCAAAGACATAAAGAATAACCCCCTTAAATCCGTGATGATAGTCTTGATGGGTAGTTTCCACGTCTGGATTGAATCCACTCCGAAGCTAGGTCGCCGATGGCTTCCTTGACGCTATGACGGAGGAGGAATCGATCCAAGTTGGTGAGGAAAGCTTCCCAAAGCCTCAAAGAACTCCTTCCAAGCCCTAGCCGCCTTGTCTCTCGAAAGTGGCCGAAAAGATCCCTAAACATTATCACAAGGCGGCTTTTATAATTTAAATTCGGGGCTTTACGCGGGCATCCACATGGGCATCCACACGCCCGTGTGGAAATTCCACACGGGCGTGTGAAGTACTCCCGAAGTCTTCCTTGGAGTCCACACGGTCGAGCACACGCTCGTGTGGTAGGGTGTGTGGCTTTCTATGCTTTGAAATCCTCAAAAACCTTCTTCTGCTTTGTACGGAAGCTGGGACATGGGCGTACTACTGCCTTTTTGCCCTTTCGGTTTGTGTAATGACTTGTACTCCTCCGAAAGTTGGCAACACCCCCATGCATATGAACACAGCTTCTGATTGTGGTCTTGAAATGTGTCATCACACCCTACCTTTGCTTCTTCCTGTACGTCATGTCTCCAAAGCCCTGTTTGCACAAAAGAACACAAAACACACTTTGTTAATGCTAGAACCTGATAAAAGTGATGCTCAATGCATGTAAACTGATATTATAAAATATATATAATCAAGCACTTATCATGGAGCTCCAAGAAGAAGGCCAACTCCCCCCAAATGCCCTAAAAAATTCTTTTAAATCAAGACATCGCGATGCCTTGCGGGCGCAAGGTTGCCCGCAAGTCATCCAGAGAGTTTCGCAGAATTTTTCCTTTCGGTGCTACAGTACCCTGCTACAGTACTGCTACATTAACGGCTACAGTAATTCTGCTACGGTACTGCTACAGTGATGAAGCCCAAAAACGCCGTATTTGGTGTCGATTTCTTCATGAATACGTTCTTGAGCTTATTTTGCTTATTTCGGGCCTTTAACACAAGTAAAGCGACTTTAAAACAAGAAAATAGAAAACAACATAAAGAGAGAATAAACTATACACAAGTACGTATAAAATACGTATATTTAGACGTTTATCAGGTTCGATTACAAGCTTGGAACAGTTGGCCGAAAAGTTTCTGACCAGATTTTTTCCACCAGCCAAGATCACCAAGCTTAGAAGTGATATCTCCTCATTCCGGCAAGCCGAATCTGAAACATTGTATGATACCTGAGAGCGGTATAAGGAATTGTTGAGGAAGTGGCCGCAGCATGGAATAGTGGAATGGATTCAAATCCAAATATTCTACAATGGACTGAATGTGGCCACTAAGCAAATGTTGGATGCCGCAGCAGGAGGCTCCTTGTGTAGCAAAAGACCCGACGAGGCACAGAATTTGATTGAAAACATGGTCTCCAATGGCTACCAGTGGAGTTCTGAGAGGAATAAGCCGGTGAAGACAGCCGGACTTTATGAGGTTGATGTGCTCACTACTTTGGCAGCACAAGTAGAGGCCATCTCTAAAAGGTTGGACACAATGCAAGTCCAATCTTCAGCACTGAACATGAATACCGATAGTTGGGCGAACCAAGCAGGGCCCAGTTGTTCATCTGAGGGAGTTAGTGCCACCGAACAGGTGGATTTCATTGGTCAGAATCAGAGGTATTCAGGCAATCCCTATAGCAGCACCTACCCAGGGTGGAGGAATCACCCTAATTTCTCTTGGAAAGACCAGAATCAGGGGCAGCAGCGCCCCCCTCAGCAACAGCAGCAGCAGCAGAATCAGCCTCAATTTTCGAGGCCTTCACCACCAGAACAGAAAGGATCTTCTATTGAAGCTCTCATTGTCCAATACATTCAAGCTAATGATGCCCGAATCACAGGGCATAAAGAGATGATGAGGAATCAGCAAGCCTCTTTACAGAACCTTGAGCGTCAGGTTGCACAGATCGCCAAGACGCTTGCTGAACGACCCCAGGGTGCACTACCGAGTAACACAGAAATTAATCCCCGGGAGTCCCTCAAGGCAGTCACTTTGAGAAGTGGCAAGGAACTTGAATCCCCACCTCCACAGGCACAGCAAGAGTCTCAACTTGAAGAAGAGGTGGAAGTTCAGGAGAAAGATTCAGGGTCAAGCTCGACTGTAAGGGAAAAGTTGAAGGCGAAGGAGAAAGATTTAGTAGTAGAATACAAACCTCCTTTGCCTTACCCTACGAAACTCAAGAAAGATCAACAAGAGGCACAATTCAAAAAGTTTCTTAAGATGTTCAAGACTTTGCACATCAATGTCCCGTTCGTTGAGGCTCTGTCACAAATGCCGAAGTATGCTAAATTCCTTAAGGAGCTACTGACTAACAAGAGGAAATTAGAGGCAGTTTTGACAGTGACATTAAGTGAAGAATGTTCAGCGATTATTTCAAACAAGATTCCCAAAAAGGAGAAGGATCCGGGAAGTTTCATCATTCCATGCACGATTGGGGGAATGATGGATGAAAAAGCGCTGGCTGATTTAGGAGCAACCATCAATCTGATGCCATTAAAGACTTTCAGAAGCTGGGGTTGGGGGAACTAAGGCCAACTCAAATGACGCTCTAGCTTGCTGATCGCTCCACCCTCCAAGCTTTGGGAATTGTTGAGGACATTTTGGTGAAGGTAGACAAATTCATATTCCCGGTAGATTTTGTTGTTCTGGATTTGGATGAACGGGCTGAGGTACCTCTAATTTTTGGGCGGCCATTCCTCGCTACTTCACAAGCCATCATTGATGTGAAGGATGGTCGCCTAACATTAAGAGTGGGGGATGAAGAAGTTGTGTTCAGACTAAAGGAAGCTATGAGACACCCCATGGCATTTGATGATTCTTGCTATTTCTTAGATGCTACTAGTGACATTATTTGTGATTGTGTGCAGGAAATTTGGCAAAAGGATCATGTTACTGATTTACTAGGTGAGGAACCCCCAGATGAAGAGCTCATAGACCAAGAGGAAGCCATTGCTGCTACACCATCGAGCATTGGTCAACCAGAAATGAGGGCTGGTACGCCCCTTGCGTAATCGCAAGTGCACGGGTCGTACAAGTAGTATAATGTACCCAAAAGGTCGGGTAGTCGAATCTACAGGGACTGGTATAGCTTCTAATACTAACATTCTACTCAATATCTAACCAAACCGAAGATGAAGGAATTGACTTTGAACTAACTTCGAGGAAGTTAAGGGAATGGAAGGTTCACCAAGGGAAGATTTAGGTTTGCCTTGATGGAGGAGATGGGGCCCCGGTGTTGGAATTCCGACGTTCACTAACTCGGTCTCTCTCAGTAATTATCAGGGATGTCTTCAGTTCTATACCGAGTTATGCTATAAGCATGTGGTTTCTAGCGCTGCCGAGCCCTAAGTTGAACTCCCTCTGCTTGCAACAATCAATAAAGATTCACAAACCTAGATAGGAGAACCTAACTAAAAAGCATCAAGCACTAAACAACATACAAAATAGCCAATAACTTTGATTTATTGAAAGGAACAAGACAATCATAAAAACTGCAAGTAAAGATAATGAGTTCCAGCTACAACGTCATACAACCAACCCCGGGGTTCCCTTAAGAGTTTAGCCCCTCATAATGACAACCAACAAACACAATGCCAAAGAAATTAAAAGACAAGGAATTGAAAACTCCCTAATTTCTTGCATCCTTGAGGTTGTCGAAGGATCTATGATGTCGTGTAATCTTCCCCCGATCGGCCTACCATACGCTTGGCATTCCCTTGATGAAGTGGAGGATGAACCCCCAAACCTCTCCCTTTCTTTCTCCCAAAGATCGCACACCAAAAGTCCCCCTTAGAAACTGAGTTTCTAGGGTTTTAAAGTCTTCTCGATGTGAGCACGGGCGTGCTGAAGCCGTGCTTCAAGCCGTGCAGATTACGGCCAAATAACTCTTCAGAAAACTCACAAACCTGTAATCTGCACGGGGAACAGCACGGGCGTGCTTAGGCCGTGCTGAGGCTTTGCACGACCGTGCTCAGCGAACTCTGGCTGTGCTGATCTATGGCTGCATTCTCCTGTAATTTTCACGGGAAGCAGCACGGGCGTGCTTCTACCGTGCTGAGGTTTTCACACCCGTGCTCAGCGGACTCAGGCTGTGCTGAATCGTGGTTGAATTCTTCTGCACTTTGCACGGGAAACAGCACGGGCGTGCTCAAGCCGTGCTGAGCTTGATGAGGTTTCTTCTAAGTCCTTTAGCTTCTAAAATTATTCCAAAAGCGCTTCTTCTTACTTCAGGACTCTGATATCAGCATGACGAACAACGAATACCTCAAATAGCACCGTACTTGGAGAATTATAGCCAAAATATTCAATAATGATGAAGGTAAAGCATGCAATATATATATATATATATGAAATGCGCTCATCAAATACCCCCAAACGTGAATTGTTGCTTGTCCTCAAGCAACCTTATTCCCCTAATAAAGTGATGAGTGCATGACCTCTGATCTAAACAAATTAAAAGAGTTACGGAAGCTTTAAGGAGTTTCTGAGAACTAGTGACTTAGTTAATTGAAGGCTCGTGAAAGATTTTACTCATACTCCATACTACCGTGTGTGTGTGTCGCCTCCTGGAGTATGTCAAAACTGTTCTTGAGGGGGCTAGTACAAGCTCTTCCTTCTCAAAATTTTCACTATTGACTCCTAAATTGGGTAGTAGCTTCATACACCCTAGAGGCAGCCATTTCACTTGGTAGGTCTTCAAAAATGACATTTGTGATGCCTAAAATCCGACTACTCAAGTGGGCCTCCTGTTGGTCCTCCTTGAGTTTAGCTGGATAGGGCAACGTAGGCTTATAGTCTGCTACCAAGTCTTTCCCTTTGCCCTTATCCTTTCTCCCCGAGCTTGCCCCTGAATCTTGATCCTGAGCTTCCGCTTCTAATTCTTGGGGGAGATCTTGCTGTGCTTGTGGGGTTGAAGGTTCCAGTTCCCTGCCACTTCTCAAAGTGACTGCCTTGAGTGACTCCCGGGGATTAACTTCCGTATTACTCGGTAGAGCACCCTGGGTCGTTCAGCAAGCGTCTTGGCGATCTATGTAACCTGACGCTCAAGGTTCTGTAAAGAAGCCTGCTGATTCCTCATCATCTCTTCATGCCCTGTGATTCGGCCATCATTAGCTTGAATGTATTGAACAAGGAGCGCTTTAATAGACGATCCTTTCTGTTCTGGTGGTGAAGGCCTCGAAAATTGAGGCTGAGTCTGCTGCTGCTGCTGTTGCTGAGGGGGGCGCTGCTGCCCCTAATTCTGGTCTTTCCAAGAGAAATTAGGGTGATTCCTCCACCCTGGGTTGTAGGTGTTAGTCTAGGGGTTATTGGTATACCGCTGATTCTGACCAATGAAATCCACCTGTTCGGTGGCACTAACTCCCTTAGAAGAACAACTGGGCCCTGCTTGGTTCGCCCAACTATCGGTATTCATGTTCATTGCTGGAGATTAGACTTACATTGTGTCCAACCTTTTAGAGATGGCTTCCACCTGTGCTGCCAAAGTAGTGAGCACATCAACCTCATAAAGTCCGGCAGTCTTCACCGGCTTATTTCTCTCAGAACTCCACTGGTAGCCATTGGAGGCCATGATTTCGATCAAATTCTGTGCCTCATCAGGTCTTTTGCTACACAAGGAGCCTCCTGCTGCGGCATCCAACATTTGTTTAGTGGCCACATTCAATCCATTGTAGAATATCTGGATTTGCATCCATTCCACTATTCCATGCTGCGGGCACTTCCTCAACAATTCCTTATACCGCTCCCAGGTATCAGACAGTGTTTCAGATTCGGCTTGCCGGAATGAAGAGATGTCACTTCTAAGTTTGGTGATCTTGGCCGGTGGAAAATATCTGGTCAGAAACATTTCGGCCAACTGTTCCCAGCTTGTAATCGAACCCGCTGGCAAGGAACTTAGCCATTGCTTGGCCCTCCCTCGCACAGAGAATGGGAACAATCGAAGACGAACCGCATCCTCGGACACATTGTTCGCCTTGAAGGTATCACAGATTTCTAGGAAAGTTGCAAGATGAGCATATGGGTCCTCATCTTGGAAGCCATCAAATTGGCACATCTGTTGCACCATTTGAATAAAATTGGGCTTCAGCTCGAAGTTGTTGGCCGCAACTGGGGGCCGAACAATGCTTGATCCAGATCGCTCTCAATTAGGGCGGGCATAATCTGAAATGCTCCTCTGATTTCCAGCCATGTTTTCCTCTTGATCCACTTCAACACTTACTTCCACTGACCCGGTTTCTCTTAAGTGAATCTATCGCTGTCTCCGATGAAATGTCCGCTCAATATCTGGATCTGGAGACGCAAGATGGGAAGAATTCCCCCGGGTCATGCACTGCACCTGCACACACACCAAGAGAAACAGATTAGATATGAATTTTTAAGCTCAAAGCAAAAAGAGAAAATATTAATAAACAGCTTAAGAAAATCAAAGAAAAACAAAAGAACAAAAACAAAGAATACAAATAAAATAAAAATAAGAACAAAAGAAAAGGAATTAAAAGCAAAATAAACGGTTAGAGTACTAAGACTGTCCGAATTCTTAGAAGTTGCCAGTCCCCGGCAACGGCGCCAAAAACTTGGTATGCCCCTTGCGTAACCGCAAGTGCACGGGTCGTACAAGTAGTATAATGTACCCAAAAGGTCGGGTAGTCGAATCCACAGGGACTGGTATAGCTTCTAATACAACGTCCTACTCAATATCTAACCGAACCGAAGATGATGGAATTGACTTTGAACTAACTTCGAGGAAGTTAAGGGAATGGAAGGTTCACCAAGGGAAGATTTAGGTTTGACTCGATGGAGGAGATGGGGCCCCGGGGTTGGAATTCCGACGTTCACTAACTCGGTCTCTCTCAGTAATTATCAGGGATGTCTTCAGTTCTAAACCGAGTTATGCTATAAGCATGTGGTTTCAAGCGCTGCCGAGCCCTAAGTTGAACTCCCTCTGCTAGCAACAATCAATAAAGATTCACAAACCTAGATAGGAGAACCTAACTACCAATCATCAAGCACTAAACAACATACAAAATAGCCAATAACTTTGATTTATTGAAAGGAACAAGACAATCATAGAAACTGCAAGTAAAGACAATGAGTTCGAGCTACAATGTCATACAACCAACCGCGGGGTTTGATATGCCCCTTGCGTAACCGCAAGTGCACGGGTCGCACAAGTAGTATAATGTACCCTTTGGGTCGGGTAGTCGAATCCACGGGGGACCGGTGTAGCTTCTAGTACTAACGTCTTACTCAATATCTAACCAAATCAAGAATGAAGGAGTTGACTTTGGACTGACTTTGAGGAAGTTGAGGGAATGGAAAGTTCACCAAGGGAAGATTTAGGATTGACTCGATGGAGGAGATGGGGCCCCGGGGTTGGGTTTCTGACGTTCACTAACTCAGTCTTTCTCAGTAATTATCAGGGATGTCTTCAGTTCTAAACCTAGCTATGCTATAAGCATGTGGTTTCTAGCGCTGCCGAGCTCTAAGTTGAACTCCCTCTGTTTGCAACGATCAATAAAGATTCACAAACCTAGATAGGAGAACCAAACTACCAAGCATCAAGCACTAAACAACATACAAGATAGCCAATAACCTTGATTTATTAAAATGAACAAGACAATCATAAGAACTGCAACTAAAGACTACGAGTTCGAGCTACAACGTCATACAACCACCCCCGGGGCTCCCTTAAGAGTTTAGCCCCTCATAATAACAACCAACAAACACGATGCCAAAGAAATTACAAAACAAGGAATTGAAAACCCCCTAATTTCTTGCATCCTTGAGGTTGTCGAAGGAGCTATGATGTCGTGTAATCCCCTTCCGATCGGCCTACCATACGCTTGACATTCCCCTGATGAAGCTGAGGATGAATCCCCAAAGCTCTCCCTTTCTTTCTCCCCAAAGATCGCCCACCAAAAAGTCCCCCAAAAACCTAAGTTTTTAGGGTTTTAAAGTTTTCCCGATGTGAGCACGGGCGTGATGAAACCGTGCTTCAAGCCGTGCAGATTACGGCCAAATAACTCTTCAGAAAACTCACAAACCTGTAATCTGCACGAGGAACAGCACGGGCGTGCTTAGACGGTGCTGAGGCTTTGCACGACCGTGCTTAGCGAACTCTGGCTGTGCTGATTTATGGCCACATTCTCCTGTAATTTTCACGGGAAGCAGCACGGGCGTGCTTCGACCGTGCTGAGGTTTTCACACCCGTGCTCAGCGGACTCAGGCTGTGCTGAATCGCAGTTGAATTCTTCTACATTTTGCACGGGGAACAGCACGGGCGTGCTCAAACCGTGCTGAGCTTGATGAGGTTTCTTCTAAGTCCTTTAGCTTCTAAAATTGTTCCAAAAGCGCTTCTTCTTGCTTCAGGACTTCGATATCTGCATGGAAAACCAAGAATACCTCAAATAGCACTGTACTTGGAGAATTACAGCCAAAATATTCAATAATGATGAGGGTAAAGCATGCAATACATATATATGAAATGCGCTCATCAGGGTTCCCTTAAGAGTTTAGCCCCTCATAATGACAACCAACAAACACAATGCCAAAGAAATTAAAAGAAAAGGAATTGAAAACTCCCTAATTTCTTGCATCCTTGACGTTGTCGAAGGATCTACGATGTCGTGTAATCTCCCCCGATCGGCCTACCATACGCTTGGCATTCCCTTGATGAAGTGGAGGATGAACCCCCAAAGCTCTCCCTTTCTTTCTCCCAAAGATCGCCCACCAAAAGTCCCCCTTAGAAACTGAGTTTCTAGGGTTTTAAAGTCTTCTCGATGTGAGCACGGGCGTGCTGAAGCCGTGCTTCAAGCCGTGCAGATTACGGCCAAATAACTCTTCAGAAAACTCACAAACCTGTAATCTTCACGGGGAACAGCACGGGCGTGCTTAGGCCGTGCTGAGGCTTTGCACGACCGTGCTAAGCGAACTCTGGCTGTACTGATCTATGGCTGCATTCTCCTGTAATTTTCACGTGAAGCAGCACGGGCGTGCTTCGACCGTGCTGAGGTTTTCACACCCGTGCTCAGCGGACTCAGGCTGTGCTGAATCGTGGTTTAATTCTTCTGCACTTTGCACGGGAAACAGCACGGGAGTGCTCAAGCCGTGCTGAGCTTGATGAGGTTTCTTCTAAGTCCTTTAGCTTCTAAAATTGTTCCAAAAGCGCTTCTTTTTACTTCAGGACTTTGATATCTGCATGACGAACAACGAATACCTCAAATAGCACCGTACTTGGAGAATTATAGCCAAAATATTCAATAATGATGAAGGTACAGCATGCAATATATATATATGAAATGCGCTCATCAGTATATAGTCCCAAATACATACCAATATCGTCCTCCGAAACACGGTGTTTCTTTCCAAAAGCCCGAAAAGTGACATGGTTTGATTGGTGGGTGAACGGATATGCCTTGACCATCTCTATGGAGCTAAGGACTTCCAAGGAAAGTTCCTTGAATGTGGCTTCTTCAATCGAAAACAATCTATCCCAACTACCATGGGAGATAAGCTCCAACACGGTGCCATCTACTCCCAAAGTGCTCAAAGCTTCCCAATCAATCTTCCTCACCGTGCCGAACCCTTTTCGTGATAAGAGTGCGTAGCGCGTCTTTTGTTCTTCCTTGGAAAATTGAGGTTCATGGACGGGAGGCGAAGGTTCCCTCCTAGGTCTCTTGGAAGCTAGTTTCTTGATTGGCATCCTATAGAAACAAAATAGAGATTAACCAACTAATCTTACAAGCAAAATAAGCACCAAAAAATGAAGAAATCCAAGAAAAAGCGCATTGCTACAGTAATTTCGGAAAACTTTTTCAAGAGCTTTGCTTGTAGAAGTAGCCAAAAAATTTTACAAACTAAGAACAATACTTTGATCAACAATAAGCATTCACCCAACAACATAATTCCAACAAATTCCAACCAATTTCAGCCAAAAAAACAAGAAAAAATCAAAGTTTTGAGTGAGGTGCCATACTTGTGCCCTAGGGTAAGATGAGTAGATCCAAATGGTAAATCTGGCCAAAAGCTTGCTCAAACTCCAAATTTTTGTCACCAAGATGGAAAAGAGGGGGAGGAGAGCAAACTAGAGCAAAAAAAAAATGAGTAAAAACGATGGAGAAATGAGGGAGAAAAGGTTGGAAGAATGGGGAAGAAGAATGAATAGTGTGAAGCCCCAAAATAACCCTTTAAACCTCTCTATTGGGTGGTCTTGCCGACCATCCTTAAGGCCGTAAGGATGGTCGGCAAGAACCTCTGGATGATTCTTGCCGGCCATCCTTACGGCCGTAAGGATGGTCGGTAAGACCCTCTGTTTGCACCGATTCGATCTCCACACTTTGTACATTCAAAACATCGATGAAACCTTGAAAAATATGGCCGGAAACAACATTTAAACACTCAAAACTTTAACATGTATGCATCTAGAACAAGAATTCTTCAAAAACCACACGACAAACAAGTTAACAAAAAGGCGAAAGAATCAAGAAAAACGACGAAAAGCACAACTACACACGAACTACTACTAAAAACATAAGTAAAATAAGACAACACGAATAGTAAAAAGAATACGGGAAATGAAAGGAACTTGGGTTGCCTCCCAAGGAGCGCTTCTTTAACGTCATTAGCTTGACGTGCATTACCTCAAAATTTCATGGTGGGACAAATGGAGGGAAGTTACCTCCAACCTTTGGAACCGGGTTGCCACTCGGAAAATTCAATGAAAGGCATGAAAAAACTTTGAATTTACCAGCATTTCCAAAGAATATACGATCAACCTCATCCGGAGGCAATGTGGATACCTCTCTACTCTCTTTTTGTTTCTTCTTTGATTTTCTCCACATCTTCTCAACACCCCTGATTTTCTTACCATCATTGGATGAATTACCCTCCACTTGATTAATTTGTTGTGTTGGTGGAGGAGAGAGTTCTTCCTTGACATCTTGGCACGTTAACTCATCCAAGTACTCATCCAAAGGGTTTAAGGCAAGCACCTCCTGCACACAGTCAGAAACAATTGTATCAGTACTATCAGTGAAATATAATTTGTCATCATGATCAAGTGTGTGCTTCATTGCCTCAGGGAGGGTGAAGACCACTTGCTCATCTCCCACCCTCAAGGTCATCTTGCCTTCTTTGACATCAATTAGAGCACCCGAAGTGTTCAGGAATGGGCGCCCGAGAATTAGGGGAACCTCAACATCATCATCCACATCTAAAATCACAAAGTCTACAGGAATGATGAGTTTGTCAACTCTGACAAGGACATCTTCGACAACTCCCCTAGAATTAGGGGAACCTCAACATCATCATCCACATCCAAAAGATTTTTAATTGACTATTGAGAGGATTTTTGTTTAGCACTCCTAGCACCAATTTCAATTTGCGTGAGGTGAACAAACATCCTGGGTAACCCAGGGTGTGGAGGTCAAAGTGGGAGTCAGCACACACACACAGGAACACTTTGGATGAAACAGAGCCAATATTACTTGACTATACATTGAACAACTCACTTCTTGATTTTTGTCCAATTGTGCTTGTGGAGTCCTGTACAGTTGAGCTTGAGGTCGTATATTTAGCCGTTTATCGTCTTGCCCCTGTTCTTCATGTTTGTTTGCTTGGGGACAAGCAAACGCTTAGGTGTGGGGATGTTTGATAAACGTCTAAATATACGTATTTTATACGTATTTATTTGTATTATTTTATTATCTTTTTTATAAGTCGATGAATTTTTTATAGTCTAAATCTCTTTATTTTGTGTTGCAGACCCTAAATGAGCTCAAGAACGTAGTTAGGAAGAATTCGACACCAAGCACGACGTTCTTGGGTTTTTCACTGTAGCAGTACTGTATCAAGAATACTGTAGCAGGGGTACTGTAGCACCCGAGGTAAAATTTCCTGCAAAACTTTCTGGATGCCTCACGGGCAACCTCACGGCCGTGAGGCAGCCCGTGAGAAGTCGCGATTTTCACCCTTTTAAGGGCTTTTAGGGCATGAAAGAAAAAAAGGACCTTTGCCTCTTCTTGGAGCTTGACACCCTCACTTCCAAATACGACCAAGAAGGAGAGCTTGGAGGGCATTTCCACGGTGGAATCGGCGAGGAGAGCGCGTTCTTGAGCAGGATCTACCTCTAGGGCTTCAAATCTTGAGGTTGAAGACGACTGGAAGCCACCCCTTCGAGTGGCGTCTTTGGAAGCTTCTTCGACTCTTATCTTTGGAGGGAGGTCTTTTATGCTTAGTTTAGTTGTTTTTATGCTTTCATTCATGTATTTTGAGACTATGAGCAACTAAAACCCCAAGGTCACCGGATGTGGGTGAACCTTGGGGTGAACTTGTGATGTTTGGATGATTTGGTTTAATTCATGCTTGTTAACTTGTTTGTGATTTATGTTTGGTGTTTTTGATTGCTTGGGTATGCATGAGAACTCTGTGTATCCATCAAGGGTTTGGTGTTTTTGATTGCTCGGGTTGACCTAATCTAGGGTTTTCTCGGTCCATCAATCCACTTGCATGTTAATCCAACATCCTTCGCACTTTAGTAGCCCCGAGGGGATCCTCATCCGTGGCCATCTTCTCACCCTGATTTTCCTCCCGTTTATCGCCCTTCGTATTTAGCAGTTTAATTGCTTTTGTTTTACTTCTTTATTTTCTCATTCCAAATCTCAAGTTTGATCGGCTAGACAACATTGTAAAAAGGAAGTAAGAATAGATTCTCGGGCCCTTGGGAATACGACCCACTCGTGCTTGCGCGAGTGGTTTATTACTTGACGACCCCGTGCGCTTGCGGGACGATCATCAAGTTTTTGGCGCCATTGCCGGGGAGCCACGAGAAATATTCAGAAAACTTTGAGCGTGTTGATTTGGCTTTTGTTTTGCCGTTTTTGCCATTCTTGTTTTTATTCCGTTATTTTATTCTCTGCATTTTTCCTGTTTGTTTTTATTCAAGTTTTGACACTCGCCTTGAATCTTCTTGCGAGGTACCTATCTTATGACACGAGCGAGTCACACAAATTTCTTTGATCCTGACGACGAGATTGAACGAACTTTACATCAACGTTTGAGAGAAGTTACTGAAAGCTCACGGCAACAAGAAATTCGGGTAGAATCTAGTGAGCCTACTGTCATGGCCGAGCCAAGAAGAACCCTATATAATTATGAAAGGCCACAATTCACCGGGGACGAGTTCAGTGTGTTGGTTCCTACTGTGCCTGCAAATAACTTTGAAATCAAGGCAAGCACAATTGGAATGTTACAGAATTTGGGGCAATTTGATGGCTTAGATGACGAAGATCCGCATGCCCACCTGTCTAAGTTCCTTCAGATATGCTCGACCTTCAAAATTAATTCCGTTTCGGATGATGCAATCAGGTTGAGATTATTTCCTTTCAGTTTAAGGGGAGCAGCTTATAGATAGCTTACGTCTTTAGCTCCCGGATCGATCACTACATGGAAGGAGATGGTAGAGAAATTCCTTGCTCGATATTTTCCTCCAAGCAAGGCAGCGAGACTGAGACAAGAGATTTCATCTTTCATTCAAGGAGACAATGAGACTCTCTTTGAGGCACATGAGCGATTCAAGGATCTTTTACGCAAGTGTCCTCACTATGGGTTTCCTGCTTGGATGAGAGCGCAAATACTGTGCAATGGCCTTAATTATGCTACAAAACAACTTATTGACGCAGCGAGCGGGGTATCTCGAGCAATAAACTCCCGGAAGAGGCTGAAGCATTGATTGAAAACATGGCTAGTAATGAATGTCACCTGGAGCACTAGGCGAAGCCGAGTTAGAGCAGCCAGACTGTATGAAGTGAATGAGACTATTGCCTTGGCGGCAAGAGTTGAAGCCCTGAACAAGAATGTTATTGATAACAATGCTAAGGTTGAAGCTTTAACTCAGAAACTTGATCAGTTCATGTTAGGCTCCAGTTCAAGCTCAAAGGCCGTGATGTCATGTGAAACATGTGGTGCCGGGCATGCAACGAACCAATGTCCCATTCTTATTACTCCCCCTGCGCAAATGGAGTCAGTAGACTACGTCAGTGGAGGTCATAGGGGACCGGGTAACCAATATGGTAATACATATAACCCGGGGTGGAAAAACAATGCACACTTTTCTTGGAATCAAGGCCAATCACAACAAAGGCCACCCCCACCTCAAGGTCCTTCTTATCAACCTCCTCAACAACAAGAAAGAAAATACACAACTGAAGACGTCCTGGCAAGATTTATGATTAATACTGAATCTAGATTTGTTTCTCAAGATAAAAGGTTTGATGAAATCGGCACTGTGCTGAGAAATGTTCAAGCGTCTATTCAGTCCCTGGAAAATGGGCAACTCGCTAGAGCACAAGCAGAACGTCCCTCGGGTAGTTTACCAAGTAACACCGAAAGTAACCCGAGGGAACATTTAAAAGCTGTGACACTGAGGAGTGGGAAACAGTTGGAAGCAAGGGCCGAGGAGAGCCCAAGTGCTTCCAATGATAGGGTAGCCATTCGGGAAGACCCTAATGTGATTAAAAGAACAAGTAAAGAAAATGAGAAGAAAATTAATGATGATGCTGCAAAATCCTCCACTCATAAGAACCTTGAATACAAGCCTGTGGTACCATATCCCTCAAGGCTCAAACAAGACAAGGAAGATACCCAATTCAAAAAGTTCCTTAGCATCTTCAAGCAACTTCATATTAATATCCCCTTGGTCGAAGCTTTATCCCAGATGCCTAAGTATGCTAAATTCATGAAGGACCTCCTCACTAACAAGAGGAAGTTGGAGGATCTAGGCACTGTAACTCTATCGGGGACTTGTTCTGCTGTAATCCAAAAGAAGCTGCCGAAGAAACTGAATGATCCGGGTAGCTTTATTATCCCTTGTGTACTTGGAGAAGGGATGGAAGAAAATGCTTTAGCTGACTCGGGGGCAAGTATTAATGTGATGCCCTATAAATTATTTCTGAAGCTAGGGCTGGAGGAATTGAGACCTACAAGGATGACCTTACAGCTCGCAGACCGCTCAGTGAGAAGACCAAGAGGAGTTTTCGAGGACGTTCTTGTGAGGGTTGATAAACTCATCATCCCGGTGGACTTTGTGACACTAGATGTGGATGATGATGTAGAGGTCCCGTTGATCCTTGGCCGCCCTTTCCTCAACACTGCAGGAGCCCTAATTGATGTTAAGGGAGGGAAGATGACATTGCGAGTGGGGGATGAACAAGTTGTTTTCACCCTTCCAGAGGCTATGAAGCACACACTAGACCATGATGATACTTTATATTTCACGGATATAACTGACGTAATAATTTCTGATTGTGTGCAGGAAGTCCTCGCTGTGAACCCCTTAAATGAGTACTTAGAAGGAACCGAGGACGAAGAAACTGAAGTAAGGGACCCCTCGCCTACGCCAAAACAACAACTAGCCCAAGTGGAAGTTGTAGCACTTCCGCATTGTAAGAAAAAAGGAACTTTAAAGAAAGCATGGCGAAAGGTGAATGCGAAAATGAAGAAAAACATGAGTATCTCCACATTACCACCGAGTGAGGTAAACCGCCTATATTTTGATAATCAAGGTAAATTTTGCATTTTCTCTTGTCTTTCTATGAACCTTCCAGGTCACAACATTCCGTTGAGAAATGGAGGTAATTCTCCACCCTTTGTCCCACCCTGATTCGAGGTAAGAAGAGTCGAGCTAACGACTTTAAACAAGCGCTTCTTGGGAGGCAACCCAAGTTCTTAAATATGTTGCATTTCTTCTTTCTTGTTGTGTGTTTGCTTGGTGTGCTCTTTTTCCGTATTTTTGGTGTGTTAGTTTTCAAGTTGCTTTTCTTGTTGTGGTGGTTTTGTTCATCATTTTTGTTCAAATCTCTTTGCATGATCTTGTGTTTCCTTGAGTGATTTGTATATTAGATGCCATGAAAATCATGTTTTGAGTGTTTCCATGCTTTATTTGTCATTGTTTTAAACGTTTTTGAGGGTTTGGAAGAGGTTAAGTTGAAGAAAATTCAAATTTTGGCCGTTTATGGCCCGTGAGTGCACCCTTGAGGGAATCAGGGGAAGCTCACGGGTGAGCTCACGGGCGTGAGCTCACCCGTGAGCCATCCAGGGATTTCTCACGGGTGGGCTCACGGCCATGAGCCCACCCGTGAGGCTTCACGGGTTGGGCTCTTAAAAGGGCCCTTCTTCATGTTCTTTTGTCCATTCTTCTTCTCCAACCTTTCTCTCATTTCCCCCTCCATTGTCCACCGATTTTCTTCATTTTTTTTTGCTTTTTGCTCTAAATTCCTCTCCTCCTCCCCTCAACTAATTTGGTGAAGAGATTTTAAAGAAAAAACACTCCTTTGGCCGGATTTTGCAAAGGGATTGCTCCACATATTCTAGGGTTAGGTAAATCTTCTTTCACTTGAGGGCTTGATTTTTCATGGGTTTGTGGGGTATTTTAAGCTTGGATTTTGCTCTCTTTTGTTGCAAGAGCATCTTAAGTATGATTTGGCATGATTGTAAAACTTTTTGGCTACTTTTTCAAGCAAAACTCTTGCAAAATTTTCTCGGATTTACTGTAGCACTAAGCTTTCCTCATGAACTTTCATTCTTTTAAGCTCTATTTTGTCTATAATTTGGTTTAATGGTGTCCCCTTGATCTTGTAGGTATGAGGACCAAGAAAATTACTCATAAGAGGACACGGAGAGATCATACCCCAACCCACCAACGAATCAAGGTTTTGAAAAAAAAAAAAAAAAAAAAACGATCATAGGACATGATTCACACTTTTGTCAAGCATGACATTTGGAACCATTGGAAAAATTGGTTGGGATGTATTGAGAACCTTGGAGCTTGATGAAGCTGTTTTGCATCTAATTTCCCATGATGGGTAGAACAAGTTATTATTCATTGAAGAACCCACCTGAGGTTTACCAGCAGCTGCAGGCGTTTGAAAGAGGACACAGAGACAGGGCCCTTAGGCCCCAGGACACTACCACCACCTTGTTTTCTTTTATTCTTTTCTTTGAACTTGCTTGTTTTCATTTTCTTTTGCTGTCTGTTGTACTTTTAAGTTAGTCAGGGCTCCTGCTCTGCTAAACTTTATTTTGGGTTTTTGTGAACTATTTTTGTACGCGCTCCTCCTTTATTATTTTTGTCTCTAGAGTTGTGATCAGCTTTTGTTGTGATTTCAGGATGATGATACAGCCGTTCCATACTCCAGGCCCTCACCACATAGTTTACCCCAAGTCCACATGCACATATCCACACTTCATCGACGGATTGGGGAAGTTTCTTACTCCATCTTTAAATTTTTGTTCTGTATTTATTTCCCACCCTGTGCAGCTGACTTATGTACATTGGGGACAATGTACAGCTTTAGGTGTGGGGATGGAGTATTTTATTTTATTGCATGCTTGACTCACCTATGATAGCTATGATTTTATTGTTAAGGACTTCCTACTTGGTAGAATGATAGTTGTGAGTTGTACTTTACATGTACTTCAATGTAGTTCTGTTTCATCTTTAGTGTACATTGATACCTGCTCACTCTAACTTCCACTTCTGACACTCTAACCCATCTTATTGATTTTGTGTTAGGATGTCAAATTTCTCTTTCAATACTCCTTTAAAAACTTTTGAGCCCCCTATTTTTGCTTTAACCCTAAGTAAGGTTTTTAAGTGAGGTTTTTAGCAGGTGGTTGATCAGGCGTCCTGAGTTTGCTTGTTAAAAAAAAAAAAAAAAAAAAAAAGTCAAAAATTGAGTCTATGTCAGTATTCCTCTGCTTCTAAAAGCATGAATGCGTATATGTAGATCTGTAATCAAGTAAGTCGGGTGGCTCTTGTGCCTGGCCAGCATGTGCATCCAGCTGAAAGATTTTTGTGCAGTCTACGTTAGGCGGACTCCGAAAAAAAAAAAAAACTTTTGTAACCTTTGGGCGCCGGAAACCTGTTTTACCTTCACTTAATGTTAAAGTTTCGTTTGGGGACCAAAAGATTTTTAATTGACTATTGAGAGGATTTTTGTTTGGCACTCCTAGCACCAATTTTAATTTGAGTGAGGTGAACAAACATCCTGGGTAATCCAGGGTGTGGAGGTCAAAGTGGGAGTCAGCACACACACACAGGAACACTTTGGATGAAACAAAGCTAATATTACTTGACTATACATTGAACAACTCATTTCTTGATTTCTGTCCATTTGTGCTTGTGGAGTCCTGTACAGTTGAGCTTGAGGTCGTATATTTAGCCGTTTATCGTCTTGCCCCTGTTCTTCATGTTTGTTTGCTTGGGGACAAGCAAACGCTTAGGTGTGGGGATGTTTGATAAACGTCTAAATATACGTATTTTATACGTATTTATTTGTATTATTTTATTATCTTTTTGATAAGTCGATGCCCTTTTTATAGTCTAAATCTCTTTATTTTGTGTTGCAGACCCTAAATGAGCTCAAGAACGTAGTTAGGAAGAATTCGACACCAAATACGACGTTATTGGGTTTTTTCACTGTAGCAAGAATACTGTAGCATGGGTACTGTAGCACCCGAGGTGAAATTTCCTGCAAAACTTTCTGGATGCCTCACGGGCAACCTCACGGCCGTGAGGCAGCCCGTGAGAAGTCGTGATTTTCACCCTTTTAAGGGCTTTTAGGGCATGAAAGAAAAAAAGGACCTTTGCCTCTTCTTGGAGCTTGACACCCTCACTTCCAAATCCGACCAAGAAGGAGAGCTTGGAGGGCATTTCCACGGTGGAATCGGCGAGGAGAGCGCGTTCTTGAGGTTGAAGACGACGGGAAGCCACCCTTTCGAGTGGCGTCTTCGGAAGCTTCTTCGACTCTTATCTTTGGAGGGAGGTCTTTTATGCTTAGTTTAGTTGTTTTTATGCTTTCATTCATGTATTTTGAGACTATGAGCAACTAAAACCCCAAGGTCACCGGATGTGGGTGAACCTTGGGGTGAACTTGTGATGTTTGGATGATTTGGTTTAATTCATGCTTGTTAACTTGTTTGTGATTCATGTTTGGTGTTTTTGATTGCTTGGGTATGCATGAGAACTCTGTGCATCCATACTTAGCCAATACTAGGTTGCATGACCATTGCCCTAGTATTAGACTCACCAAGCTTGGAAGGGAAATACGTACAAATACGCCGTGACCATCGGGTATTTGTACCCCTCCAATTCTAGGGTTAATTACTCATGTGTGATTCAACCTTAGTTTGAGAAAACCATCTTGCCCTTTGCAATCGTAAGAGGAATTGTACGGGTAGAGCCCGTATTCAATACTCGTACCGGATTAGGGGTCAATTGCCGTGACCATCGGGTTGACCTAATCTAGGGTTTTCTCGGTCCATCAAGCCACTTGCATGTTAATCCAACATCCTTCGCACTTTAGTAGCCCCGAGGGGATCCTCATCCGTGACCATCTTCTCACCCTGATTTTCCTCCCGTTTATCGCCCTCCGTATTTAGCAGTTTAATTGCTTTTGTTTTACTTCTTTATTTTCTCAGTCCAAATCTCAAGTTTGATCGGCTAGACAACATTGTAAAAAGGAAGTAAGAATAGATTCTCGGGCCCTTGGGAATACGACCCACTCGTGCTTGCGCGAGTGGTTTATTACTTGACGACCCCGTGCGCTTGCGGGACGATCAACATGTTGCTTTCAGTGTTGCTTGGCAAACTCCCCGAGGGTCGTTCAGATTGTCCACGAACAAGCTGTCCCACTTGGTTCTCCAGAGATTGGATGGATGCTTGAACATTTCTCAATATGGTACCAAATTCATCCATTTTCTTTTCATTATTCACGAAGCGTGCCTCCGTGCTAATCATGAATCTGGCTAAAACATCTTCCGTAGAGTATTTCTTCTCTTGTGGGGGAGGAGTTTGGTATTGGTTTCCTTGAGAGGGTGGAGGTCTGTACTGAGATTGTCCTTGAGTCCAAGAAGGATTTGAAGAGCCTCTCCATCCATAAGTGTAAGTGTTGCTAAACTGATTTCCGGGTCCTCTTGGTCCACCCCCAACATAATCAACTGTTTCCATCGGCGGTGATGGGGCAACAACAATAGGGCATTGTGATGTTGCATGCCCTGCCCCACAAGTATCACATGACATAACGGCCTTTGACCCTGAACTAGACCCTAACATGAGCTGATCAACCTTTTGTGCTAGGGCGTCATACTTCGAACTATTCTACGTGACGTGTTTCGTTAGGGCATCAATCTTGGCAGCCAAAGCTGTGGATTCAGTCACCTCGTACAACCCTGCAGCCCTTGGAAGGTTCTGTCAAGTGCTCCAATGGCACTCATTGCTGGCCATATTCTCAATTAATTCCTCGGCCTCTTCAGGAAGCTTGTTGCTCAAGGAACCGCCTGATGCTGCATCGATGAGCTGCCTAGTAGCATAATTCAGCCCATTACAAAATGTCAGCACCTTCATCCATGCAGGGAACCCATGATGAGGACATCTTCTTAGAAGGTCCTTGAATCTCTCATGAGCTTCGAATAGGGTTTCAGAATCTCCCTGTCGGAATGCGGAAATTTCTTGCCTTAGCCTCGCTGCCTTACTTGGTGGAAAATATCGGGCAAGAAACTTCTCCACCATTTCCTTCCATGTAGTAATCGATCCCGGAGCCAAGGAGGTAAGCCATCTATATGCTGCTCCCCTTAAACTGAAAGGAAATAGTCTCAATCTTATTGCATCATCAGAAACTGAATTGATCTTGAAGGTTGAGCATATCTGAAGGAATTTGGACAAGTGGGCATGCGGGTCTTCATCAGCTAGACCATCAAACTGGACTGAATTTTGAATCATCCCTATGGTGCTGGCCTTGATTTCAAAGTTATTGGCCGGAACAGTTGGAACTTGGACACTAAATTCTTCTCCCGTGAATTATGGCCTTTCATAATCTGATAGCGTTCTTCTAGGCTCGGCCATAACTGTGGGCTCACTGGACTCTACCTGAACTTCTCGTTGACTTGAACCCTCAATACCTTCTCTCAAACGACGGTGCAATGTTCTTTCTATCTGGTTATTGGGTTCAATCAAGTTTGCCTGACTCGCTCGTGTCATAAGATGGGTACCTACACGGATTGAGGAGTCACCACGTTAGCCAACAACAAGAAATACACAAGAGCAACAACAAAATACAAAGCTGGAATAATTACAAAAGCTCAACAACCAAAAACAAGAAAACACAAAAACAAAACAAAACACACAACAAAAAGAAAGAAAAACAAAAGAAAAAGAAAATGCTAAATCAACAAGCTTAAAGCTTTCCAAATATCCCTCGGTGAAATCCCCGGTAACGGCGCCAAAAACTTGATCGACACGGAAGTGTCAACACCCGCAAGCGCACGGGGTCGTCAAGTAATAAACCACTCGTGCACGCACGAGTGGGTCGTATTCCCAAGGGGCCCGAGGAGCTACCTTACTCACTTTTCACTTGTTGTTTAGCTCACCGATTCCATTTTTAAGAGAATAGATAAGAAAGAAAACAAATAGCAACAAGAGAAATTTTCTTAATAAATACGATTGAATCAAAACTCGGGAGATGCTCAGGGATGGAAAACGGTCACGGATGAGGATCCCCAAGGGTGATACTCAAGTGAGTAGGATATTTGAGAAATTAAGTATGTGACTAGTTGGACCGAGAAAACCTAAGCTTAGGTCAACCCGATGGTCACGGCAATTGACCCCTAACCCGGTGCAAGTGTTGAATAAGGAATTTCTTCCACTCAACCTCTCACACGGTTGCAAGGAGAATAATGGTTTTCTCAAGTTAGGGTGGAAACACTAATTAGTTTTCAACCCTAGAAATGGAGGGGTACAAATACCCGATGATCACGGCGTATTTATACAATAATCCCTTACAAGTTTGGTAGAGTCTAGCACTAAGGCAATGCTCATGCTACAAAGTGCTACCAAGCATTTGATACAACAATTAAGCACATGTACCAAAACAATTAAGAATACCAAACAAGGATCACAACAAGCCAATCATACAATAAATAACTCAAATAATCCAAAACATCACAAGTTTTGCCCCCAAGGTTCACCTACATCCGGTGACCTTGGGGGTTAGTTGTTCATGTTCAACAAATCCACCACACAAACCATGCAAATAACTAAAATAAACATGAGGAACACTCCCTCAAATGGTGAAGGCCGAATGCCGCTTGAATCCCCGGAGAAAACCTTCCGAAGACGCCACTCGAAGGGGTGGCTTCCCGTTGTCTACAACCTCCAAACAATGAAGCTTTCGAAGTAGATCCTCCTAGATCTTGCTCTCCTCTCCTAAGAAAACCCGAATTTCCTATCCTTTTTGCCCTCCAAAATGGTGTAGAAATGATGCCCAAACCCTAGCCTTCTTTTCCCCCAAAAGCTCTCTCCAAGAAGATGCAAAAGTTCTTTTCAAAATGCCCTAGATCGCCCTTAAAACCCCAAATCCCGATGGGTAAACGGGTCAGCATACAGCCGGTATGCTGACCCCTCGGGATTTCTACTTTTTTGCCGAGAAGTCCGCGATGAGCTACAGTAACTGCAACAGTGAATGCTACAGTATCCCGTCTCGAAAACGCTGTTTTGGTGTCGAATTCGCTTCCCATCTCGTCGTCGAGTCCCCAGGGCTTCTGGCTGGTCTGAAATACAAAAATAAAGCAATTTAGACCTAAAAGGGCATAGATTCAACAAAAATATATGAAAATAATACACAATACATACATATAAAATACATAATTTTAGACGTTTATCAGCTTGGCCCTCCCTCGCACCGAGAACGGGAACAATCTAAGACGAACAGCATCCTCGGACACATTGTTCGCCTTGAAGGTGTCACAGATTTCCAGGAAAGTTGCAAGATGGGCATATGGGTCCTCATCTTGGAAGCCATCAAATTGGCACATCTGTTGCACCATTTGGATAAAATTGGGCTTCAGCTCGAAATTGTTGGCCGCAACTGGGGGTCGCATAATACTAGACCCAGATCCTTCTCTGATTTCCAGCCATATCTTCTTCTTGATTCACCTCTATGCTAACTTCCACTGACCCGGTTTCTCTTAAGTGAATCTGTAGCTGTCTCCGATGAAATGACCGCTCAATATCTGGATCTGCAGACGCAAGATGGGAGGAATTCCCCCGGGTCATACACTGCACCTACACAAAAACCAAAAGAAAAAGATGAGATAAAAACTTTCAGGCTCAAAGCAAGAAGAGAAATAATAAACAGCTTAAAAAAACAAAGAAAAACAAAAGAACAAATAAAAGAATACACGTAACAACAAAAACAAAGAAATGAAACTAAAAAGCAAAATAAAACGGTTAGAGCACTAAGACTGTCCGAAATCTCAGAAGTTGCCAGTCCCCGGCAACGGCGCCAAAAACTTGGTACGCCAATTGCGTATCCGCAAGTGCACGGGTCGCACAAGTAGTAAAGTGTACCATTTAGGTCGGGTAGTCGAATCCACAGGGACCGGTATAGCTTCTAATACTAACGTCATGCTTAATATCTAACCAGACAGAAGATGATGGAATTGACTCTGGATTAACTTCAAGGAGGTTAAGGGAAGGGAATTTCACCAAGAGAAGATTTGAGGTTTGACTCGATGGCGGAGATGGGGCCCCGGGGTTGGATTTCCGACGTTCACTAACTCAGCTTTCTCGGCGCTTATCCGAGGTATCTTCAGTTCTAAACCTGGCTATGCTAATAGGGTGTTGCTTGATGCGTCTCCGCAACAACACAACAGGGTGATGTGTGTCAACCCCTTGCGTTACCGCAAGTGCACGGGTCGTCAAGTAATAAAAGTGGACCCAAAGGGTCGGGTTGTCGAACCACAGGGAACAGAAGTACTAGTAATAGCCCCTCTTTTGTTATCTAGCCTAATGACTGTAGTGTGTGATTATCCAATGGCCAACACTAAGAGTGTCACCACAAGTGCGCAGGAAATAAAAGGAAAAGAGTTCTCAATCAATAAAAGTGAGGTATCCGGACAATGCTCCCCCTAAGATTCGGGTGTTGGATGTAGATTACAAGTGTTTCTAAGCGAAAACAATGAGTCGTGGGTATCCAAAGGTATAACGGCCCCTGCCTCCAGGTCACCGACAACTAGTCCGCTACGAGGTCCCGGCGGAGAATTCTCTCGACGCCTCACACCACATATGACTGCTTAAAACTCTAGGGATCCCAAAGATATAACCAATTCCTAAAAGTAGATCTAACCCTTCCTCCAGGTGAAAAATCCCTAACCCCCTACGAGGTCCCGGCGGAGAATTCTCTCGACGCCTCACACCACATATGGTTGCTTGACACTTAGGGAATATGGAGATAGGAGATATCTATCGGAAGGGAAAGGGGACACTCCGCTATCTCACGGCTCACCCTCTCAACCCTCTTTACTCTTGGCAATTCTAGAAATAGCGGTGATCTCTCTCTTCACTAGATTGAATAAAACATGCAAGGCAATTAATAATGAAATCAAAAGCACAAACAAGAATTAAGAACTCAAGAGTAAAACTCAAACTGATAAATTCGAATAGAAACACAATGTAAATCTAATGAAAATAAGAATCCTAGGGTTTACATGTCCGAATACCCTCTAGGGGTTTAGCTCTCCATGGAGCGAGTCACAAAACAAATAATGAATTCAGAATAAAGTTCCAAAGACATAAAGAATAACCCCCTTGAATCCGTGATGATGGTCTTGATGGGTAGTTTCCACGTCTGGATTGAATCCACTCCAAAGCTAGGTCGCCGATGGCTTCCTTGACGCTATGACGGAGGAGGAATCGATCCAAGTTGGTGAGGAAAGCTTCCCAAAGCCGCAAAGAACTCCTTCCAAGCCCTAGCCGCCTTGTCTCTTGAAAGTGGCCGAAACGATCCCTAAAAATTATCACAAGGCGGCTTTTATAATTTGAATTCGGGGCTTTACACGGGCATCCACACGGGCATCCACACGCCCGTGTGGAAATTCCACACGGACGTGTGAAGACTGTTGCTTGGAGTCCACACGGTCGGGCACACGCTCGTGTGGTAGGGTGTGTGGCTTTCTATGCTTTGAAATCCTCAATAACCTTCTTGCATATGAACACCCCCTTGCATATGAACACAACTTCTGATTGTGGCCTTGAAACGTGTCATCACACCCTATCTTTGCTTCTTCCTGTACGTCATGTCTCCAAAGCCTTGTTTGCACAAAAGAACACAAAACACACCTTGTTAATGCTAAAACCTGATAAAAGTGATGCTCAATGCATGTAAACTGATATTATAAAATATATATAATCAAGCACTTATCAAACTCCCCCACACTTAAGCTTTTGCTTGTCCTCAAGCAAACTAGACATTCATTACAAGGAAAGAAAGAATAAGTGCTTGGCCTCAGGTTCACTAGAAAGTATGAGAGTATGATTCTATAACAAAGGGGAAAACTATTTAACACCAAACAGCTCAGTCAATGCTCTAGAAAACAATCCAATGACAAGAAAGAAAAAGAAATCCGAAAGCGTGTGTGTGGGAAAACTCATCTCAATTCGACTCTATGTCCACTACTTACAGTTTTTATTGCTCGAGACTCATATAATAGCAAAAAGAATGGTAGTAGCTGCACACAATCTCCAAGGTAGCCCTTTCTCAGGCGGCCTCCCGAGTGGCTTTCACACTTTAGAGATGGTAGCTCTTTCTACCGAGGGTGCTAGCTTTCACATATCCCTTGTGATAGCTCTTTCTCTCATTAGGGCATAACTAGTATCCGACTTCTGAGAGTAGCTGCATACAATCAAAGGTAGTAGCTCTTTTCACCCCCTATATACACGAAATAATTCACAATTGCTAAACTATATATATATCTACATTTGTTTTTCTTTTCTTTTTCTTTTTTTTCAAATAAAACAACTACTAACAAGTCTCAAAACATTAAACTAGAGCTTCTATAGGTCTAATGAGTGAGTAGAGTGCATAGATGGCAATCGGACAAAAATTTCTCAAAAAAATGGATGACAACTAGAGCATGATGAAATCTAGTGTTCGAAGCTCTCCTATAGTGTAGAATCTAACTCTTAACCCTAAAGTGAACCTTCATAGGTTGCATGAGCATATACAATGAAAACTGACAATAAAGTGGTGTATAAAGTGATCCCTCCCCCACACTTAAGATGTACATTGTCCCCAATGTACACATGCAAGCACAATAAAATTATAAATTCTGAAAACAAAGCATGTGAGGGTGTGCAAAAATCAAAATAATACTCCCCTGAATTCCAAGTGAAATAGTTGGTGGAATCTTGTACAAGGGTGTGTTTGGCTCAGCGGGCATTTGGAGGTGAAACGGCCGTGTGTCCTAGCCACACGGCCATGTACATAACTTGATTTCCATTTCCCAAGACTCTCAAGACTATATGCGGATTCAGGGGGGTTCAATGAAGCTTAAAAACAAAACAAAAACAAGAAGAGAACAATGATAATATAAAACTAAATAAAGCATGAGTAAAGACGCCTCATGCGTCAGAATCATCTGTTGGTGTTGTTGGTGTTGATGGTGGTGCTCGCTGGATGGCCTTTGATGTAGTGTTGCTCAATTTGTATGGTCCGGCCAACGTGGCTACAAAAAATGCTCAAAAACTTATAATAAAAGCATGTTAAATATTTTTAAGGAGCAAAACATTCTATAAGCACCAATTCATGAATAAATAACAAAAGAACGGATCATGGCAAGACCTAGTGTTGATAAGAGCTTACCGACAAAAATAACAATGAAATCTTCGTGTGCTTATCAGATAAACTCTTTAAATCCTTTAAATATATGGAGAAATGGTTTTGGAAGCCCAAAGGATGGTCTTTTGGTGTGGAGGGGTTAGGAGATGAAAGGGTGCAAGTGTTGGAGTGACAGAAAAATTATTTCTCATCCTTGAGTAGCCCACATGGGCATGTGGATAATCCACACCCCCATGTGGTTACTGTACACGGGTGCGTGAAAATTCCACACGCCTGTGTGGATGGTTTTTCATCCTCCAGAAGCCCACAAGGGCACCCACACGGCCGTGTGAGTGCCCGTGTGGGCTGGGGAGGTCACAGGGGGAGCCACACGGGCGTGTGGTTGCCCCTGTGCCTCTCTGGACACCAAGAAATGGTCCACACGCCCGTGTGAAGTGCCCAGACGGGCGTGTGGCCCTTCTGGGAGGCCACAAGCGCTCCCACACGCCCGTGTGGGTGCCCCTGTGCCTCTCAGGTAGCTAGTTTTCTTAAATTTCAGCAAGGCACAGGGGCACTCACACCCCCATATGCATGCCCTTGTGGATATGCAGAAATTTCTGATTTCTCCCATTCCAAGGCCTATTTCTCAACTAAAAACATATAAAGCATACTAGATCATGCCACACACATTATCCATAAAGAAATACCAAAAGTCGACAAAAAAACTCAACACCAACAGAATTAAAAAAATCGACATCTACTCATGCTAATTATTTCAGCAGAATTGAAAACCTGACTAGAAATTAATGCAATTACTTGGGTTGCCTCCCAAGAAGCGCTTGTTTAACGTCATTAGCTCGACGTACCTAATCTTCACGGGGGTTTGTGAAGGTGGGGCATCTCAGTTGCTGCAATTACCTGGCATCGGGAGCAGAATTTTTGAATAGGTAGAGAAAATTGATAGAACTTGTTACCGGATTGAAAATTGCCACCCTCTACCAGTGTGCACGCATCCTCTACGTGTTTGAGGTGTTTCTTTAGGCGACGCCTTGGCCTTGTCATTCGACGGAAGATTCTTTTCAGAATCCCCGGAGCTGGTTGCTCTTTGACTAGCAGAACCTCTTGTGGGCTCATTTCCACCTCTTCTGATTCGGGCCACCCCTCATATGGATCGGGGTGGAGAAACTCCTGCGTATACTCGTCAACAAGTTCGTCAGTAACATCCAAACAGTAACAAGTATCATCAAAATCAAGAGGATGCTTCATGGCTTCGGCGAGACGATAAGTGATCTTTTCATCTCCAATGCGCAGAGTCATCTCACCTCCATCCATGTCTATGAGTGCCTTGGAAGTGCACAAGAATGGCCTCCCAAGGATTAGCGGCACATCAACATCCTCGTCCACATCGAGCACTACAAAATCTACAGGAAAAATATACTTGTCAACTTTAATTAAAACATCTTCAATTATACCTCTTGGATGCCGAACTGAACGATCTGCTAGCTGTAATGTCATTCGGGTTGGCCTTGGCTCTCCTAGCCCCAACTTTTGGAAGAATTTGTACGGCATCACATTGATGCTTGCCCCCGAATCAGCTAGTGCTTTCTCTTCACCCAAACTTCCGATTATACAAGGAATTATGAAGCTTCCTGGATCTTTCATCTTGCTCGGCAGATTTTTCTGAAGTATAGCTGAGCAAGTTCCATCTAAGATGACAGCTGCACTCTCCTCCATTTTCCTCTTATTGGTTAAGAGGACCTTTAGAAACTTCGCGTACCGGGGCATTTGTGACAATGCCTCAACAAACGGGATATTGATGTGCAGCTGCTTGAACATATCCAGGAACCTCTTATTTTGTTCGTCAGTTTGGTCTTTCTTCAAGCGTACTGGGTAAGGAATTCTAGGTGTGAATGCCAGAGGTGCTGCAGCCATCCCCTTCTCTTTTTCCTTGGCCTTAGGCTGCACTGGCTCTGGTTCTTGTGCAGTATTCTTCTCTTGAACTCTATTCTCTACCTCTCGGCCGCTTCTCAACGTGATTGCCTTCACATGCTCTCTTGGGTTTGTTTTTGTATTGCTCGGCATTCTTCCCTGAGGTCTATCGGCCAAGGATTTTGCTATTTGACCCACTTGCGTCTCCAAGTTGTGCAATGACGCAGTGTGGTTGCGTAGCGTCGCCTCCACGTTCTGAAACCTGGTGTCAGTAGACTGAATAAACTTAGAAAGTACCTTTTCAAGTTCAGAAACTCTCTCTGGAATAGAGGGTTGTTGTGGGAAACCCGGAGGAGCTGCTTGCTTCTGCTGGCCTTGATTGCTCTATGAGAAGTTCGGATGGTTCCTCCATCCCTGATTGTAGGTATTTGAATAAGGGTTCCCTTGTCCCCTCACTGGATTTCCAACAAAATCCGCTTTCTCCATTGGTGCCGACGCCCCCACTGAGATAGGGCAATCTGTAGAGCTATGCCCACCTCCACAACTATCGCAAGTGCTAATGGCAGCTACTCTTGAAGTTGTAAGGGTGTCTAGCTTCTTGCTTAGTGCTTCAACTTGGGCTGCTAGTGATGTAACGGCATCAACATCATGTATTCCTGCAACCTTCTTCTTCTCCCTCGAGCTCCATTGGTAGCTGTTGAGAGCCATGTCCTCAATGAGCTGCCTTGCATCTTCTGGGGTCTTGTTACCCATAGTCCCACCTGCGGCCGCATCTAGGAGTTGCCTAGTGCTTGGATTCAGTCCATTATAGAACGTGTGTATAATCATCCAATCCGGGAATCCGTGTTGGGGACATCGCCGCAGAAGGTTCTTGAACATTTCCCATGTCTCGAATAGAGACTGTAACTCACTCTGAAAAAAGGAAGAGATCTCATTGCGGAGCTTCGCTGATTTCCCGGGAGGGAAATATCGTGCAAGAAAGGCTTCCACCATCTCGTCCCAAGTGGTGATGGACGCTCTTGGCAATGATTGGAGCCATTGTTTGGCTCGTCCCTTCAATGAGAATGGGAAGGTCCTCAATCGAATTGCGTCATCCGAAACCCGGTTGATCTTGAGCATATCACAAACCTCCAAAAAGTTTTCAACATGGGCATTGGGGTCTTCATCAGGCAGCCCATTAAACTGCGCGGACTGCTGAACCATCTGGATGAATGCCGGCTTCAGCTCAAAATTGTTAGCCGCGATGGGTGGTCTAACAATGCTTGACTGTTTTCCTCTGGCTGAAGGTACAGCAAAATTAGCAAGAGTCCTTGGTTCATCTTCGTGGTCTGCCATGGTCGCAGATCCTTCAGCTTCAACTTCAACTTCCTGTTCTTGAACAACTTCAGGCTCCTTGCTTCTCTTGTGAAGTCTTCGCTCAATTTCAGGGTCTCCTTCAACTAATGTCGATGGGTTCCCTCTGGTCATAAGCTGGAACTGCAATCAAATAAACAAAAGAAAATGAGAACAATGAAAGTAGAGAAGATGGAAAAGAAAAACAGTAAAAATAAATGAATGGCTAAAGTAACAAAATAGTCGCGTTCCTAATATCCTGTTCCCCGGCAACGGCGCCAAAAACTTGATGCGTCTCCGCAACAACACAACAGGGTGATGTGTGTCAACCCCTTGCGTTACCGCAAGTGCACGGGTCGTCAAATAATAAAAGTGGACCCAAAGGGTCGGGTTGTCGAACCACAGGGAACAGAAGTATTAGTAATAGCCCCTCTTTTGTTATCTGGCCTAATGACTGTAGTGTGTGATGATCCAATGGCCAACACTAAGAGTGTCACCACAAGTGCGCAGGAAATAAAAGGAAAAGAGTTCTCAATCAATAAAAGTGAGGTATCCGGACAATGCTCCCCCTAGGATTCGGGTGTTGGATGTAGATTACAAGTGTTTCTAAGCGAAAACAATGAGTCGTGGGTATCCAAAGGTATAACGGCCCCTGCCTCCAGGTCACCGATAACTAGTCCCCTACGAGGTCCCGGCGGAGAATTCTCTCGACGCCTCACACCACATATGACTGCTTAAAACTCTAGGGATCCCAAAGATATAACCAATTCCTAAAAGTAGATCTAACCCTGCCTCCAGGTGAAAGATCCCTAACCCCCTACGAGGTCCCGGCGGAGAATTCTCTCGACGCCTCACACCGCATATGGTTGCTTGACACTTAGGGAATATGGAGATAGGAGATATCTATCGGAAGGGAAAGGGGACACTCCACTATCTCATGGCTCACACTCTCAACCCTCTTTACTCTTGGCAATTCTAGACCTAGCGGTGATCTCTCTTCACTAGATTGAATAAAACATGCAAGGCAATTAATAATGAAATCAAAAGCACAAACAAGCATTAAGAACTCAAGAGTAAAACTCAAACTGATAAATTCGAATAGAAACACAATGTAAATCTAATGAAAATAAGAATCCTAGGGTTTACATGTCCGAATACCCTCTAGGGGTTTAGCTCTCCATGGAGCGAGTCACAAAACAAATAATAAATTCAGAATAAAGTTCCAAAGACATAAAGAATAACCCCCTTGAATCCGTGATGATGGTCTTGATGGGTAGTTTCCACGTCTGGAATGAATCCACTCCGAAGCTAGGTCGCCGATGGCTTCCTTGACGCTATGATGGAGGAGGAATCGATCCAAGTTAGTGAGGAAAGCTTCCCAAAGCCGCAAAGAACTCCTTCCAAGCCCTAGCCGCCTTGTCTCTTGAAAGTGGCTGAAAAGATCCCTAAATGTTATCACAAGTCGGCTTTTATAATTTGAATTCGGGGCTTTACACGGGCATCCACACGGGCTTTTGAAGCTGTTGCTACAGTACTTTGCTACAGTAATTCCCCCCCCGAAGTCTTCCTTGGAGTCCACACGGTCGGGCACACGCTCGTGTGGTAGGGTGTGTGGCTTTCTATCTTTGAAATCCTCAAGAACCTTCTTCTGCTTTGTACGGAAGCTGGGACATGAGCGTACTACTGCTTTTGTGCCCTTTCGGTTTGTGTAATGACTAGTACTCCTCCGAAAGTTGGCAACACCCCCATGCATATGAACACAACTTCTGATTGTGGCCTTGAAACATGTCATCACACCCTATCTTTGCTTCTTCCTGTACGTCATGTCTCCAAAGCCCTGTTTGCACAAAAGAACACAAAACACACCTTGTTAATGCTAAAACCTGATAAAAGTGATGCTCAATGCATGTAAACTGATATTATAAAATATATATAATCAAGCACTTATCAAACTCCCCCACACTTAAGCTTTTGCTTGTCCTCAAGCAAACTAGACATTCATTACAAGGAAAGAAAGAATAAGTGCTTGGCCTCAGGTTCACTAGAAAGTATGAGAGTATGATTCTATAACAAAGGGGAAAACTATTTAACACCAAACAGCTCGAAAATCGATTCCCCAGACATCAAACACCTCTCAAGCTTGATTCCAAGATTGCTGCATTTCTTCTCTTTTCGAGATATTACAGGTTCTTTGACATCTGTCACACTGTTGTACCAGCGTTTGCGCATCCTGGAACATAGTGGGCCAGTAGAATCCCAAGTCAAGGGCCTTCTTGGCTGTTTTGTTCCCGCTGTAGTGGCCTCCTGTCGGACCTGAATGGCAATACATCAAGATATCATGCCCTTCCTCTGTCGAAACACATCTCCTGATGACCAGATCGACACACATCCTGAATAGGTACGGGTCTTCCCAAATATAGTGCTTTAGATCGGCAAAGAATTTCTTCCTTTGTTGATATGTGAGCCGCTTTGGGAATATTTTTGCTCGATCACATGAATACTGCACAACTATTCACCAAGGAATGAATCATTTATCTCGCCCTTATGCCAATTATTCTCCATGACTTAGGACGATCCATGAAATTTTTGGATAGGAATTTCTAAACTAGGGCAACAATGAGCATGTGATGGGTGTTTATTCTCCCGCAAGCGCACGGGGTCGTCAAGTAATAAACCACTCGCGCACGCACGAGTGGGTCGTATTCCCAACTGTCCAAAAATCTATCCTTACTTCCTTCTCGCAATGTTGTCTAGCCGATCAGACTTGAGATTAAGTAAGAAAAAGCAACGAAGTAAAACAAAAGCAATTAAATTACAAAATACCAAGGGCAATAAACGGGAGGAAAATCAGGGTGAGAAGATGGTCACGGATGAGGATCCCCTCGGGGTTACTAAAGTGTGAAGGATGTTGGATTAATACGCAAGTGGTTTGTTGGACCGAGAAAACCCTATATTAGGTCAACCCGATGGTCACGGCAATTGACCCCTAATCCGGTATGAGTATTGAATACTTGCTCTACCCGTACAAATCCTCCTACGATTGCAAAGGGCAAGGTGGTTTTCTCAAACTAAGGTTGAATCACAAATGAGTAATTAACCCTAGAATTGGAGGGGTACAGATACCCGATGGTCACGGCGTATTTATACGTATTTTCCTTCCAAGCTTGGTGAGTCTAACACTAGGGCAATGGTCATGCAACCTAGTATTGGCTAAGTATGGATACACCGAGTTCTCATGCATACCCAAGCATTCAAAAACACCAAACATGGATCACAAACAATTCAACAAGCATTAATTAAACCAAATCATCCAAACATCACAAGTTCACCCAAAGGTTCACCCACATCCGGTGACCTTGGGGTTTTAGTTGCTCACAGTCTCAAAATACATGAATGAAAGCATGAAAACAACTAAACTAAACATAAAAGCACTCCCTCCATAGATGAAAGTCGAAGGAGCTTCCAAAGACGCCACTCGAAGGGGTGGCTTCCCATCGTCTTCAACCTCCAAATTGGAAGCCCTAGAAGTAGATCTCACTCAAGATCGCGCTCTCCTCGCCGATTCCTCCATGGAAATACCCTCCAAGTTCTCCTTCTTGGTCGGATTTGGAATTGGGGGTGTGGAGCTCCAAGGAGAAGGCCAAAAGTCTTTTTTCAAATGCCCTAAAAGCCTTTAAATTCATGACATCACAATGCCTTGCGGGAGACCTTGCTGGCGCAAGGTTGCCCGCAAGGCATCCAGAGAGTTTCTCAGTTTTTTGTGCTACAATACCCTGCTACAGAATTCCTACTACAGTGATGATGCCCAAAAACGCCGTATTTGGTGTCGATTTCTTCCTGAATACGTTCTTGAGCTTATTTGGCTTATTCAAGGCCTGTAACACAAGTAAAACAACTTTAAACACGAAAATAGACAACTTAACAAAATGATAACAGAAAAATATACATAAATACGTATAAAATACATATATTTAGACGTTTATCAGCATGCTAGTGCACATTTGTTGAACTTAAGGATAAATTTGCTCTTACGTTGGAAACCTAAGATTTCATCACTTCGCCTGATTTTGTGCAGCCACTCTATTTAGAAGATGGTCTAGTTTCAAGGCTTGTAAAAATGTTTGACCCTAAACTCAAAAATAAAAGCAAAAAATTAAAAGAAAATCAAAAAGTGGAAAATGAAAGAATTTCGAAAAGTCGGATTCCTCTTTAGGGATGCCCCATCAAATTCTAAAACTTGATAAGAAAGATGTGTCACTCCCGGCGTGACAATGCTAGCACATTACCGGGCCAAGGGTTAGTTCCCCACACTTAGAATATTTTTAGGTAGTTAAAAATACGAAATACAAAATTTTCTATCTTGTAAACTAGAATAGTCATGAGAACTCATGAAGAGTGCAGAATTCTCATAAAGAGTGTGGAAGTGTCTACAATGCCCTCTGATGAGTGACCCGCAAGCGCACGGGGTCGTCAAGTAATACCTTGTGTGTGACACAAAGGTCGTATTCCACAGGGCCAAAGAGCTACTATTACTTCCCTTTCGTCTATTTCCTAGCCTAACAATACGAGCGAAGAGTACAACTACTAAAAACTAATGACAAGAGAATAAAGCTAGAGGTAGGAGAGAGGTTTAGAGGAAGAAAAATGAAGAAAAATGGTGAAAAACATGATGGAGAAAGGAAGAAAATTGAGAGAGAAAAAGGGTAGAAGAAGGGGAACAAGAGAGGAGAGAAGGGAGGGCAACCACTTAAGTGTCACCCGCAAGGCTACCAACCTGCGAGGCTAGGTCTCTAGCGGCCTTCCTCGCTTGCGCGAAGGCGCCCACGAGGCTTCCTAGACATTTTACCATGCTTTTTGTGGGAGTTTGGACGCCCGTAAGGTCCTTAAAATTTAAAATTTCGGCATGGTCCCCCTTGCAACTTCAAGAAAAAATGGATATACAACATCTACTTGCTGAAATATACAATTAAACACACTTGAACTACACCGAATAAATGATGAACCCTTAAAATTTAAGACAAGCATGGATCAAATAAACAACACAAATACGAAAACGAAAATCACAAACACAACAAACAACACCCAACAAACAACACGAGCACGGAAAAAAATGAAACACCAGGAATTTAAAACTTGGGTTGCCTCCCAAGAAGAGCTTGTTTAACGTCACTAGCTTCGATGAACCTTTTTATTACCTCAGGGAGGCTTGAAAATAGTGTGCTTCTTCCGGCTACAAAAGGCATAAGAGCTACCACAGAAAGAGGAAATTACCTGCCGGGATAATGTCAATGTGGAGGATGTGCGTGAACTACCTTTTGGCCTCCATGGGAAAAGTTTCGGTTGGGCGTTATGCAATTTCAACTTGGGAGGATTTTTGGATGGCTTCAGTCTTCTCGCCCCTTCTTCCTTAGCCCGGACCAATCTTTTAGCAAGAGACCCAGAAAAATATTTGGGCCTCCATGGTAACAGCTTAGGTCGAGAACTATTTAAGCATGGCGTGTGTGGATCATTAAATGGCTTTAACTTCTTGCACACGTATTCTCGCTCAACGCCTACAAGAAATTCTTGAAATGCCCACCAAAGTCGTTTGGGCCCCCAGGGGAAAATATTTGGCTGGGAATTGCCTAGGTTGGGTACAGGTGGGTTTTTAGATGCAATTAACTCCTTACCCACATTTTCAATGATCCTAGACAGTTCCCGCTTGTGCTCGGCATGAGGAATATGATACGCCCCTTGCGTAACCGCAAGTGCATGGATCACACAAGTAGTATAATGTACCCTTTGGGTGGGGTAGTCGAATCCACAGGGACTGGTGTAGCTTCTAATAATAACGTCCTACTCAATATCTAACCAAATCAAGAATGAAGGAGTTGACTTTGGACTGACTTTGAGGAAGTAGAGGGAATGGAAAGTTCACCAAGGGAAGATTTAGGATTGACTCTGTGGAAGTTCGATCCTTTTCGCTTCTCTTGTGCTTTGTTTCTTGTGTAGAAGTTGTGTGTTTAAGTTTTTTGTCGAGTTTTATTTTTTGTTGGGATATTAGTTAAGGCTCTTTTTAGAGTGTAAAAGAGGAGGAAAATCTTTGGGGGAGAGAGCTTTTAAGTGGAGGGAGTAAGGGTGCTTCAGGCCGCGAGAAACCCCCAAAAACAGGGGGCCTTGCGGCCTTCCATGCGGGCCGCATGGGAGGCCGCAAGGGGCCATGCGGCCCCGCATGCGGGCGCATGGCCGCCCGCAAGGGGCCATGCGGCCCCTCATGCGGGCGCATGGCCGCCCGCATGGCCGTCTGGAAAGGGCCTCGCGGCCTCCCTTGCGCCCGCAAGGGAGCCCGCGAGCCCTCCCGCGCTTTGGGGCTTATTTTAAACGTTTTCAAACTCTTAGGGCCTATATAAGACCCCATTTCCCTTTCTTTTTCTCCCCATCTTGAATCCCCATTCTTGAGCTCCAAGAAAGGAGAAAGGTGTTGATCTTCCCCTCTTCTCCATTGGTGGTGAATCTCCTCTAGTTCTAGCAAGAATTGAGGTGGGTTTTCTTCTCTTCTTCAATTCCTTGTTCTTTTATTCATTTCTTTTTAGATCCATGGAGAATTAGTGTGGATTTAGTATGGATCTATTATTTAATTGGAATTTAGCCATGGATCTAATGTTTGAATGGTATAGGAGCCTTGATTTCATGTTTTGGTAAAGAATGAAGGAGATCCTTGATCTCTAAACCTTTGATTCTTGTAGATCCGAACCCAATTAGGATGTTCTTGATTTCATTTTGATTTTGAGGATTTAAGGATTCTATTATTGTTAATTCTTGAATCTAGAGCACTTAGTAAACCCTAGAAGCCTTGAGATCTAATTTTGGAGCATTCTTTCCTCTCTTATTGATTGGATAAGGTTGTGATTGATTCTTGTTTTTCTTGGATGGTTAATGGCTTCAAGAAGTTGGATCTAAAGGCAAGGGTAAAGATCAAGTGGGCGAGTGATCCAAGTGTTCGATCTCGCCAAGTTTGTGAGTGGGAATTGTTTAATTAAAGAGCTATGATCATGCTTGTTTAATGATGCATGCCTTGAAATGAGAAATTCTTGATTTCAATGGATTCTTGAAATGTTTCTTGAAAACAGAAATTATGATACTATATGATCCTTTTAATTCTTGATTTCATCTTAATGGACTCATGAGATGATTTCCTTGAGATCTAGAAACCTTGATGTTTATGATCTTGCTTAACTATTGATTCTATTACAAAAGGCTCATGAGATGATTTCCTTGAGGCCTAGAAACCATGGTAGTCTATGATCTTGTTAAATTCTTGATTATTTATATTTGATGATGATTGGATAATCCTATGGTTTGAACTACATGTTTTCAAGATTTGTGAATTTGAGAATTCGATATTCTTGTTATTTTGACCGAATAAGGGTCTAGGTAAACCAAATTGAGATTCTCCACGATGTTATCGTATTTGAAATGAGTTTTCAAAGAATACTCTTGTGTTGATTTTCTTGATGAAAATGACATTATTGTCGATGCTTTCGCAAAAGGATTTACTCTTCGATTAAAAGTTGTATTTTATGCGAATTTGTGATCTATTGTTGAGATATGTGATTTTAAAATGATACGTTTATGATTAGCCTATGGGCAAACTATTTGTGATCTCTTGATGAGATATAAGATTTTATAACGATACGTTTATGATGAGCCTACGGGCAAACTATTTGTGATCTCTTGATGAGATATATGATGTGTTCATGATGAGCCTACGGGCGGGATAGGATATCCCAAATGTTTCGATGGTGACATTGGGGAGGATCCCCGTCTTCTGCAGAAGCGAGTCTCCACGGACCGACCTATGGGGTGGCGTGGAGTTCTCGGCTGATGAGCCCTTTACAGGAGGCGCGGAGTGAACCTGAAGGCGCTGTGTTGGGTACCCGGAGTCACCACACGGGATACCCAACGGCCAACGCCAAGATACGCGCATCTTGGTGGCTCTTGACCTAGCCACGGCCATGGTTAGTGATGGAGGGTTTTCATAGGCTATTGATAATGCTATCGATAGAGGATTTCCGCATGTGTTGCACTATAAATCCTTATTTCGATGGGTTTGATCTTTTGATCTTTTGACGAGTATTCTTAACTTGAATTTTCAGTATTGAATCTCTTTACAAAAGATTTTCAAAGTTTTATTGATGCCTTTCTTTGAGAAAGTTGGAAAGCTTGTTATATTGAAATGTGTATTTAAAGCATTTTGTAAGTTGTGGTTGTAAAGATTTACAAATGTTTTCGGCATATCATTCTTTACACTTGTATGAGTTATAGCCCCATGTTCAACCCCTCACTGAGTAACTTAGTTACTCACCCATTCTTCTTCTCCCCTTTTCAGGTGTTAGCACGGCAGCAGGGCGTAAGAAGTGATAGTGCTTGGCATCTATTCTTGCATTTACCTTTGACTAGTGTATGATTCATAAACATTGTCGTCATGCATAAGATGGATCCACTAGGACCTATGTTTTCGTATTTCCATTTGATCTTGTATAATCTTGATTGGTTCAGTCAGGACCTTAAGTTGTATGAGTCTACATCCAGTATTTGTGAAAAACTATGATTGTGTCCATGATCATTGGTGTTGTGATTTCCAGGGATATATGTACATATATGTGTGAGTTTGTTGATCTTGTACAGGGTTGTGATTGAATACCTTAGATTTAGAGTATTATTGTGGTAATGTTAATATCGTACAGGTAACAGGTTAGCCTTACGGCGACCTGGAGTTGAGGCAGGTGTTGACCTCCCCTGGGTTGTCGTGGCGGTAGTGCCATGGACCGGGACCCGAGGGTCGGGGCATGACACTGGTGACATTGGGGAGGATCCCCGTCTTCTGCAGAAGCGAGTCTCCACGGACCGACCTATGGGGTGGCGTGGAGTTCTCGGCTGATGAGCCCTTTACAGGAGGCGCGGAGTGAACCTGAAGGTGCTGTGTTGGGTACCCGGAGTCACCACACGGGATACCCAACGGCCAACGCCAAGATACGCGCATCTTGGTGGCTCACAAATAAAACCAATTTAAATGCGAAACGGGCATCAATTCATCAAAATACATGCAAAATAGTACAAGAATAAAGCGTATAAATACCTACATTTAGACACTTATCACCCTTAAAAGATCATGTAACCTTATAGATTTGTATGGAGTAGTATGGAAGGCTCAAGAAGGCTAGTGAGGGCCGTAAGGTCAAATGGATCTCAACAGTCCATTGAGGAGGTTGGGGCCTATAAAAAGGGCAAGCGGTCTTGCCATTATAGAGGAGGGAAGATCAAGTGAAGCAAGTCTTATAATAAGAAGCTTTCATTTCCACTACAAAAGCCTTTCAAGCTTTCTTTCCATCAAGCCTCCAAAAATCATGTTCTTGACTAAGTGTGGGAAGCAAGGCTGACTTGATCAAGTCAAGGTGATCAAGTGCCGCATGCGACGTCAGCAGAAAGTCCGGGTGCGTGACAAATTGGTATCAGGGCTTTGGTTCAAGGAGATAGCATCTCAAAGTGATCACCCATGTCGGCAAGGAGGGGGAAGATGTCTAAGAAGGATACAATGGCCGAGATGAGTGTGAGGCTCGCCAAGGTGGAGCTTGCTGTAGGAGAGGAGCTAGACAAGTTCGAGGACCTTGGGCAACGCATGGAGGAGCTCGAACGAGGGAGAGAGGAGCTCCGCGAGGTCACGCAAGGAGCCTTGAATGAAGTGGTGACGGTATGCCACGATCTCATCAAAGCCTTGGAGGAGTCCCTTCTTAGAAAAATTGGTGGCCTTAAGGAGAAGGTGACCAATTTGGAGGCAGAGTTGAAGGAATCCAAGGAGGAGCTTGTGCTATGCCGGAGGGCGATCGCACAAGGAGCGAGCAACACAGGGTAAGTCCTTCTCCAACCCGGGTTGATATTCCTAAGCCAAAGACATATAGTGGTTCTAAGAATGCAATGGAGTTGGATAATTTCATATGGGGTCTTGAGCAACATTTCAAGGCTCTTGGCATCATGAAGAATGCCAAGAAAATTGAAATGACCACCCTCTACCTTGATCATACCGCAATGGTATGGTGGAGGAGGAGAAGTGTGGACATTGAGAGAGGAACATGTGTGCTCAACACATGGTCCAATTTTAAGAGAGAGCTTAGGCGGCAATTTTACCCAATGAATGCCGAGGATGAGGCAAGGGCAAGGCTTAGGCGACTCCAACACAAGGGAAGCATTCAAGATTGTGTGAAGGTGTGGAAGTTCGATCCTTTTCGCTTCTCTTGTGCTTTGTTTCTTGTGTAGAAGTTGTGTGTTTAAGTTTTTGTCGAGCTTTATTTTTTTTTGGGATCTTAGTTAAGGCTCTTTTTAGAGTGTTAAAGAGGAGGAAAATCTTTGGGGGAGAGGGCTTTTAAGTGGAGCGAGTAAGCGTGCTTCAGCCGCGTGAAACCCCCAAACAGGGGGCCTTGCGCCCGCATGCGGCGCATGGCCGCCCGCGGGCCATGCGGCCGCTCATGCGGGCGCAAGGCCGCCCGCATGGCTCCTGGTGGAGGCCTTGCGGCCTCCCTTCGCCCGCAAGGGAGCCCGCAAGCCCTCCCGCTTTTGGGTCTATAAATACCCGTTCTCAAACTTAAATGGCCTTTATAAGACCTCATTTCCCTCTCTTTTTCCCCCCATCTTGAATCCCCATTTCCCCCTCCATTAGATCTCCATTCTTGAGCTCCAAGAAAGGGGAAAGGTGTTGATCTTCCCCTCTTCTCCATTGGTGGTGAATCTCCTCTAGTTCTAGCAAGAATTGAGGTGGGTTTTATTCTCTTCTTCAACTCCTTGTTCTTTTATTCATTTCTTTTTAGATCCATGGAGAATTAGTGTGGATTTAGCATGGATCTATTATTTAATTGGAATTTAGCCATGGATCTAATGTTTGAATGGTATAGGAGCCTTGATTTCATGTTTGGTGTTGAATGGAGGAGATCCTTGATCTCTAAACCTTTGATTCTTGTAGATCCGAACCCAATTAGGATGTTCTTGATTTCATTCTGATTTTGAGGGTTTAAGGATTCTATTATTGTTAATTCTTGAATCTAGAGCACTTAGTAAACCCTAGAAGCCTTGAGATCTAATTTTGGAGCATTCTTTCCTCTCTTATTGATTGGATAAGGTTGTGATTGATTCTTGTTTTTCTTGGATGGTTAATGGCTTCAAGAAGGTGGATCTAAAGGCAAGGGTAAAGATCAAGTGGGCGAGTGATCCAAGTGTTCGATCTCGCCAAGTTTGTGAGTGGGAATTGTTAATTAATGAGCTATGATCATGCTTGTTTAATGATGCATGCCTTGAAATGAGAAATTCTTGATTTCAATGGATTCTTGAAATGTTTCTTGAAAACTGAAATTATGATACTATATGATCCTTTTAATTCTTGATTTCATCTTAAAAGACTCATGAGATGATTTCCTTGAGATCTAGAAATCTTGATGTTTATGATCTTACTTAACTATTGATTCTATTACAAAAGACTCATGAGATGATTTCCTTGAGATCTAGAAATCTTGATGTTTATGATCTTGCTTAACTATTGATTCTATTACAAAAGACTCATGAGATGATTTCCTTGAGATCTAGAAATCTTGATGTTTATGATCTTACTTAACTATTGATTCTATTACAAAAGACTCATGAGATGATTTCCTTGAGATCTAGAAATCTTGATGTTTATGATCTTACTTAACTATTGATTCTATTACAAAAGACTCATGAGATGATTTCCTTGAGATCTAGAAATCTTGATGTTTATGATCTTACTTAACTATTGATTCTATTACAAAAGACTCATGAGATGATTTCCTTGAGATCTAGAAACCATGATATTTGTGATTTTGCTTAACTATTGATTCTATTACAAAGGCTCATGAGATGATTTCCTTGAGGCCTAGAATCCATGATAGTTTATGATCTTGTTAAATTCTTGATTATTTATATTTGATGAGGATTGGATAATCCTATGGTTTGAACTACATGATTTCAAGATTTGTGAATTCGAGAATTCGATGTTCTTGTTATTTTGACCGAATAAGGGTCTATGTAAACCAAATTGAGATTCTCCACGATGTTATCGTATTTGAAATGAGTTTTCAAAGAATACTCTTGTGTTGATTTTCTTGATGAAAATGACATCATTGTCGATGCTTTCGCAAAAGGGTTTACTCTTCGATTAAGAGTTGTATTTTATGCGAATTTGTGATCTCTTGTTGAGATATGTGATTTTAAAATGATACGTTTATGATTAGCCTATGGGCAAACTATTTGTGATCTCTTGATGAGATATGTGATTTTAAAACGATACGTTTATGATGAGCCTACGGGCGAAGTATTTGTGATCTTTTGATGAGATTATGATATTATATCGATGTTTTCATATTATTATCATGATGCGTTCATGATAAGCCTACGGGCGGGATGGTGACATTGGGGAGGATCCCCGTCTTCTGCAGAAGCGAGTCTCCACGGACCGACCAATGGGGTGGCGTGGAGTTCTCGGTTGATGAGCCCTTTACAGGAGGCGCGGAGTGAACCTGAAGGTGCTGTGTTGGGTACCCGGAGTCACCACACGGGATACTCAACGGCCAACGCCAAGATACGTGCATCTTGGTGGCTCTTGACCTAACCACGGCCATGGTTAGTGATGGAGGGTTTTTCATAGGCTATTGTTGATGCTATCGATAAAGGATTTCTGCATGCGTTGCACTATAAATTCTTATTTCGATGGGTTTGATCTTTTGATCTTATGACGAGTATTCTTAACTTGAATTTTCAGTATTGAATCTCTTTACAAAAGATTTTCAAAGTTTTATTGATGCCTTTCTTTGAGAAAGTTGGAAAGTTTGTTATATTGAATTGGGTATTTAAAGCATTTTGTAAATTGTGGTTGTTAAATATTTTCATATATTTTCGGCATATCATTCCTTACTCTTGTATGAGTTATAGCTCCATGTTCAACCCCTCACTGAGTAACGTAGTTACTCACCCATTTTTCTTCTCCCCTTTTCAGGTGTTAGCACAGCAGCAGGGCGTAAGACGTGATAGTGCTTGGCATCTATTCTTGCATTTTCCTTTGACTAGTGTATGATTCATAAACATTGCCGTTATGCATAAGATGGATCCACTAGGACCTATGTTTTCGTATTTCCATTTGATCTTGTATAATCTTGATTGGTTCAGTCAGGACCTTAGGTTGTATGAGTCTACATTCAGTGTTTGTGAAATACTATGATTGTGTCCATGATCATTGATGTTGTGATTTCCAGGGATATACGTACATATATGTGTGAGTCTGTTGATCTTGTACAGGGTTGTGATTGAATACCTTAGATTTAGAGTATTATTGTGGTAATGTTAATATCGTACAGGTAACAGGTTAGCCTTACGGCGACCTGGGGTTGAGGCAGGTGTTGACCTCCCCTGGGTTGTCGTGGCGGTAGTGCCATGGACCGGGACCCGAGGGTCGGGGCGTGACAGAAGGAGTTCACCGAGGTGCTCTGGGAAATACCCGACTACCCCAATAAGGAAGCACTCTTTGCTTTTATGGATGGCTTGCAAGGATGGGCAGAGAGGGAGATCCAACGCCGAGGGGCTCAAGATCTTGCAACCACCATGGCCATTGTCGAGTCTCTCATCGAACTCCAAAGGGAGGAAATGCCAAGACCTTCCAAGGAAAAAGATGAGAATGGCAATGGTGGGGGAGACACCCATGCTAGCAAGGAGAGCAAATGGGAAAAGGGCAAGTAGAACTCCAAGGAGCACAAGAATGAAGGTAAGAGATCCACAATCAAATGCTTCTTTTGTGATGGGCCACATAGGGCAAGAGAGTGCCCAAAGAAGGAAAAGCTTGCGGCCATGATGCAAGAGATTAAAGGGTAAGATGAGCCACCACAAGAAATGAAGATTGGCACCTTGCAAATCCTAAGTGCTCTTAAGGCAAGCATGGAAAAGGCAAAGGTGCATAACAAGGGGCGGATGTTTGTGGAAGCTAAGGTGGGAAATCAAGAAGTGAAGGCCTTGATCGATCCTGGTGCCACAAACAACTTCATCGACGTGAAGGAGGCCATTCGCTTGAACTTGCCATATAAAAAAGAGCAAGGATGGCTTAAAGCAGTGAACACTAAGGCCACGCCGATCACCAGCATTGCTCGTAACATCGAGGTACGCTTAAGAGATTAGCAAGGTAATTTAGATTTTTCTATTGTAGCTATGGATGATTATCCCATGGTACTCGGTATGGAGTTTTTTGGTCAGACTAAGGCCGTGCCTCTTCCATTCACCGACACCATGTGCATACTTGAGGGAGTGATGAGGATGGTGCCCTTAAAGAGAGAAGGGTACCCTTATGAGAAGAAGTTTTCAGCAATGTGGCTTGTGGAGGAGGAAGAATTGAGCTTCAAGGCAAGATAATGGACAGAGTCAAGGAAGCCGCCAAAATAGGAGGGGAAGAATGTCACACCGGCATGACAATGCTAGCACATTACCGGGCCAAGGGTTAGTTCCCCACACTTAGAATATTTTTAGGCAGTTAAAAAATACGAAATATGAAATTTTCTATCTTGTAAACTAGAATAATCATGAGAACTTACGAAGAGTGTAGAGTTCTCATGAATATTGTGGAAGTGTCTAGAATGCCCTCAAAAGCTCATGTAACTGATGATTATCCCGCAAGCGCACGGGGTCGTCAAGTAATAAACCACTCGCGCAAGCACGAGTGGGTCGTATTCCCAAGGGCCCGAGAATCTATTCTTACTTCCTTTTTGCAATGTTGTCTAGCCGATCAGACTTGAGATTTGGAATGAGAAAGTAAAGAAGTAAAACAAAAGCAATTAAACTACTAAATACCAAGGGCGTTAAACGGGAGGAAAATCAGGGTAAGAAGATGGTCACGGATGAGGATCACCTCGGGGTTCCTAAAGTGCGAAGGATGTTGGATTAGCATGCAAGTGGCTTGATGGACCGAGAAAACCCTAGATTAGGTCAACCCGATGGTCACGGCAATTGACCCCTAATCCGGTACGAGTATTGAATACGGACTCTACCCGTACAATTCCTCCTACGATTGCAAAAGGGCAAGATGGTTTTCTCAAACTAAGGTTGAATCACACATGAGTAATTAACCCTATAATTGGAGGGGTACAAATACCCGATGGTCACGGCGTATTTGTACGTATTTCCCTTCCAAGCTTGGTGAGTCTAACACTAGGGCAATGGTCATGCAACCTAGTATTGGCTAAGAATGGATACACAGAGTTCTCATGCATACCCAATCATTCAAAGACACCAAACATGAATCACAAACAAGCTAACAAGCATGAATTCAACCAAATCATCGAAACATCACAAGTTCACCCCAAGGTTCACCCACATCCGGTGACCTTGGGGTTTTAGTTGCTCATAGTCTCAAAATACATGAATGAAAACATAAAAATAACTAAACTAAACATAAAAGACCTCCCTCCAAAGATAAAAGTCGAAGAAGCTTCCAAAGACGCCACTCGAAGGGGTGGCTTCCCGTCGTCTTCAACCTCAAGATTTGAAGCCCTAGAAGTAGATCCCGCTCAAGATCGCGCCCTCCTTGCCGATTCCTCCGTGGAAATGCCCTCCAAGCTCTCCTTCTTGGTTAGATCTGGAAGTGTAGGTGTGGAGCTCCAAGAAGAGGCAAAAGTCCCTCAAATAAAATGCCCTAGATCGCCCTTAAAACCCTAAATTCCGATGGGTAAACGGGTCAGCATACAGCCGGTATGCTGACCCCTTGGGATTTCTACTTTTCTGCCGAGAAGTCCACGATGAGCTACAGTACTGCTACAGTACCGTGCTAAAGTATCATCTCTCGAAAACGCTGTTTTGGTGTCGAATTCGCTCCCCATCTCGTCGTCGAGTCCCCAGGGCTTCTGGCTGGCCTGAAATACAAAGATAAAGCAATTTAGACCTAAAAGGGCATAGATCTAACAATAAAATGTAAAAATAAAATACAACACATACATGTAAAATACGTACTTTTAGACGTTTATCAGTAACCTTATAGATTTGTATGGAGTAGTATGGAAGCCTCGAGAAGGCTAGTGAGGGCCGTAGGATCAAATGGATTTGAACCGTCCATTGAGGAGGTTGGGGCTTATAAAAAGGGCAAGGGGTCTTGCCATTGTGGAGGAGGGAAGATCAAGTGACGCAAGTCTTGTAATAAGAAGCTTTCATTTCCACCACAAAAGCCTTTCAAGCTTTCTTTCCATCAAGCCTCCGAAAAGCGTGTTCTTGCCTACGTGTGGGAAGCAAGGCTGACTTGATCAAGACAAGGTGATCAAGTGCTGCACGCGACGTCGGTAGAAAGTCCGAGTGTGTGACAAAGTGGTATCAGAGCTATCACCCTAGAAAAAGCGAAAGCCGCATCTGAGTAGTCAGATTTTAGGCATCACAAATGTCATTCTTGATGACCTATCGGGTAAAATGGCTACCTTTAGGGTGTATGAAGTTGCTACTCAGTTTAGGAGTCAAGTTGAACTCAAAAGCACCTTTTAGCTAAACCCCTTCTAAAACACTTGAGGAGCACACTCTTAGGTCGTACACACAGACACAGGGAGTACAAAGTAAAAGTGAAAAGGTTTCATAAGCTTTCAATTGACATACACACTTACTACTCGAAGTTCCCTAAATTTTAGAAATTTCTTACCTTGCTGAGATCAGAGGTCATGTACTCATCCGTTTATGGGGGTTTAAGTTTTTGCTTGAAGACAGGCAATGACTCAAGTGTGGGAGTATTTGATGAGTGCATTTTATATGTATATTTTACCCATTTTATACCCACTATTTCTTTGTTCTCAAGTCACTATCTTCCTAGTTCAGTGCTATTTCAGGTATTTTTGGTTCATTGTGCAGTTATTTAGGTCCTGGAGCAATAATGAGTGTTTTCAAAGAGGATTTATAGCAAAAGGACCTAAAAGGGAGTTCGTCAAGGCAAGCACGGCCAAAGCACGCCCGTGCGTCCAAGCCGTGCAAATTACAAAAGATCCAAGAAATCAGAAGCACGGTCACAGTTTCAGAGCACGGTCATGCAGATGGAAGCACAGCCTAAGCACGGTCACAGTTTCAGAGCACGGCCGTGCACTTCACTGTCTGGCGAAAATTCAAAATTTTCAATTGCTTGTAAACTGCACGGCTTGAAGTACTGCCTAAGCACGGCCGTGCTCTCATCGAGAGTTAGTTAAAAGCACTGAAAGTTAGGGTTTGGGGGACTTTTTGGTTGGAGAACGGATGGAGGCGAAAAAAGGGGCTATTGTACAGCTCTCATCACATTGAAGGGAGGATTCACACTCGAATTGTGATACCTTGTATCTTTGTCCTTTCTCTCCTAGCATCCATGGTTAGGATAGATGCCTCCTATCCTTTGCATTGGAATTCTATACAATTAGAACGGCAATTTAGACTTTTGCTTCTTTTGTTTTGTTTTCAATGGCAATGTTGTGGTTTTGATGAATGGGTGAGGGCAAAATGGTCTTTTAGCTTTCAACTTTATTCTCTAGAATTTTCTCTTCTTCTTATGGCTGACCTCAAGAGAATTCATCATCTCTTAGCCGTCTATCTTCACTCCTTGACTTTCTGCAAAATTTTAGACAAGAACTTCCAAAGATTTCAAGCTCCTTGCAATTGAATTTCTAGTTTCTCTATAGAATTTGGGTAAGGATGCCTATCCTTGAATGTTTGTATAGCTTTAAATCTTTGTATATCTTCTTGAACACCCTAAGAATCAATCTTTAAGCTTTTCCAAGTCCTTAGCTTTTGTATAAATAGGTTTTATGTTATTTTCTTGTTTCATTGACTTGATGAAAGATGTTGTTTGTTATTGATCTTGTGTTTTGAATTTATTGTAGAATGCATTCTTGTTCGAATTTATTGTTGAAATCATGGATTTTGAATGCTCTACAAGTTGCTTCTATGTTCTTTTATTGCTTTCCTTGAAATTCCATAGGATGAGAAATGAATTCAATTGAGATTCTAGGCTGTCCATTGTCTGGCACTGTAGCTAAGCCTGAGAACACTGTAGACCAGAGAACTTCAATGTGGGTACTGTAGCAATCGCGTGTTGGTGAACCCAGTTTTGAACTCTTTCAAATTAGGTCTTCAATCCTCATCGAGTCACCATCCTACCACCCTTAGAGCAGGCCCAAACCCCATTCTTTGATTTCAAATCGGATTCATTTCCGTCGAGCCATTTGATTTTCATTTTTCATATTTTTGCTTATGTTTCGTGTTTGGGTTCCTTTCGTATTTTATAGGACGGGAGCCTCCAAGCCGGAGAAAGGCTAGGGAGGAAGCTTGGGCACGTTTTGGGCTTGATTGTGAGTGAACTTGTGTTTATAATGCACATAATTGAATAGAGTTTAAATGAGACATCATTAGAAGGACTTCCTCTTTTCGTATAATTTGGAATGTTTAGATCATGATGCTATTCTTGAGATATATATTCTTATCTTAAGTTCATATTCTTTTTTATTCTTCTCTCCATGTGAAAGGAAAGTTTACAATGTGGGAAGCATGACTTATTGTGAGAAGAAAGTGTTATACTTAAACTTATGTATATATGAATGTTGTTACAATGTCTCATGATTTGATGGTGACATTCTTGTTCGATCCACCACAGTGGGGGTCTCCACGGCTGGCCTATAGAGGTAGCGTGACTGACCGGTATATTTTTTCCTATATCAGGAGGCGCGTAGAGAGCCTGGATGGGATGGGACTGACTGAGACCCTCGGAGTCAGCACATGAGATTCTCAGAGGCCAACGCCGAGGAGGGCTATCCCATTTATTTTCTTATAAACTAAAAATTACCTTGTCGTGTTCGAACCCTAATTGCGGCCACAATTAGGGTGAACATTTCTTGAGGCTAGCCCGATGAGGTTTTTTCAAACAAATTATTTGTTATTGGTGCTGATCCCGCAAGCGGACGGGGTCGTCAAGTAATAAACCACTCACGCACGCACGAGTGGGTCGTATTCCCAAGGGCCCGAGAATCTATCCTTGCTTCCTTCTCGCAATGTTGTCTAGCCGATCAAACTCGAGAGTAAAAGATGAAAATGCAAATACAAGAAATAAATGCAATTCAGAATGCTAAATAACTAAGGCAATAAAAGGGGGAAATCAGGGTGAGAAAGCGGTCACGGTTAAGGATCCCCTCAGGGGCTACTGAAGTGTACAGGATGCTGGATTAACATGTAAATGGCTTGTTGGACTGAGAAAACCCTAGATTAGGTCAACCCGATGGTCACGACAGTTGACCCCTAATCCGGTACGAGTATTGAATACGGGCTCTACCCGTACAAATCCTCATATGATTGCAAAGGGCAAGGTGGTTTTCTCAAACTAAGGTTGAATCACAAATGAGTAATTAACCCTAGAATTGGAGGGGTACAAATACCCGATGGTCACGGCGTATTTATATGTATTTCCCTTCTAAGCTTGGTGAGTCTAACACTAGGGCAATGGTCATGCAACCTAGTATTGCCTAAGAATAGATACACAGAGTTCTCATGCATACCCTAACATTCAAGAGCACCAAACAAGGATCACAAACAAGTCTACAAACATTAATTAAAACTAAGCATCCAAAATACACAAGTTCACCCCCAAGGTTCACCTACATCCGGTGACCTTGGGGTTTAGTTGTTCATAATCTTAAAATACATACTCAAAAGCATGAAAATAACTAAATAAAGCATTATCACTCCCTCAAAGACGAAAATGGGGTTCCGAAGACGCCAGTCAAGAGGTAGCTTCCCTTGTCTTCAACCTTCCTTCAATGATGCCCTAGAGTAGGATCTTGCTCCCAAATGTGCTCTCCTCCAAGATCTCGCCGCGAAAACGCCCTCAAAGCCCTCTCCCAAGCCGGATCTGATGATGGTGGTGTGTAGCTCCAAGGAGAAGGCCAAGTCCACCCTCAAAATGCCCTAAAAGCCCTTTTAATTCATGACATCGCGATGCATTGCGGGTGACCTTGCGGGCGCAAGGTTGCCCGCAAGGCATCGAGAGACTTTCTCAGATTTTTTTCCCCCTACATTAACTGCTACAGTAATCTTGCTACAGTATGTTTGCCCGTGAACTTGCCATGTGTGACCAAAATCCCCTCTAACAGTCATAAAACGGCTCCAAACTTGTTTAGCATCAGCATAACCTCCTTTTACCCTAAAAACAATGAAAACAAAGCCGATATAAGCCTATAAACACACAAGAAGCAAGCTTCATAGCATCAACACATCAAACAACTCAAAGAATCTCAACATCATGCAACAAAGAAAAGACAAAGAAGAAGAACAAAATAACTAAAACAAAGGCAACATCTAAGAACAAAAACTACTACAAAATTAAAGAATACGAAAACTAGAGTGCAAGGAATTTTAAAAGCTTGGGTTGCCTCCCAAGAAGCGCTTGTTTAAAGTCGTTAGCTCGACTTATCATACCTCAATTCATGGTGGGACAAAGGGTGGACAATTACCTCCATTTCTTGGCGAGGGGTTGTTACCTGGAAAATTCATGGAAAGACACAAGAAGATGCGGAATTTACCTTGATTGTCAAAATATAGATGGTCTACCTCACTCGGTGGTAACATGGAAATACTCATGCTTTTCTTTATCTTCTCATTTACGACCTCCATGCTTTCTTTAAAGTTTTCTTTTTCTTGCCACGGGTAGGAGATACAGCTTCCACTTGGGCTAGTTGTTGTGTTGGCGGAGGCGAGGGGTCCCTTACTTCAGTTTCTTCGTCCTCGATTCCTTCTAAGTACTCATCTAGGGGTTTCACAGCAAGGACTTCCTGCACACAATCAGAAATTATTACGTCAGTTACATCCATGAAATATAAAGTATCATCATGGTCTAGTGTGTGCTTCATAGCCTCTGGAAGAGTGAAGACAACTTGTTCATCCCCCACTCTCAATGTCATCTTCCCTCCCTTAACATCAATTAAGGCTCCGGAGGTGTTAAGGAAATGGCGGCCAAGAATCAATGGGACCTCTACATCATCATCCACGTCTAATATCACAAAGTCTACCGGAATAATGAGTTTATCAACTCTCACAAGAACATCCTCGACAACTCCTCTAGGTCTTCTCACTGAGCGGTCTGCAAGCTGTAGGGTCATTCGCGTGGGTCTCAAATCCTCTAGCCCCAACTTCAGGAATAGATTGTATGGCATCACGTTTATACTGGCTCCTAAGTCGGCCAGTGCATTTTCTTGCATCCCCTCACCTAGTACACAGGGTATGATGAAGCTTCCCGGGTCTGTCAATTTCCTTGGCAATTTTTTTTGAATTACAGCTGAACAGGTTCCCGTAAGTGTCATTGTGTCTAGATCCTCCAGCTTCCTCTTGTTGGTGAGGAGGTCCTTCATGAATTTAGCATACTTAGGCATCTGCGATAAAGCTTCGACCAAGGGGATATTAATGTGAAGTTGCTTGAAGATGTGGAGGAACTTTTTGAATTGGACTTCATCCTTGTCTTGTTTGAGCCTTGAGGGATATGGCACCACAGGTTTGTATTCAGGGCTCTTATGAGTAGGTGGTTTTGGAGCATCATCATTCTGTTTCTTCGCGGTCTATACACTTGCATTTTTACTCGTATTGGGGTCTTCCCGAATGGCTACCCCGTCATTGGAAGCACTTGGGCTCTCCTCGGCCCTTGCATCCAATTGTTTCCCACTTCTTAGTGTGACAGCTTTTAAGTGTTCCCTTGGGTTGCTTTCAGTGTTACTTGGTAAACTACCCAAGGGACGTTATGCTTGTGCTCTAGCGAGTTGTTAGGGTTTCGACCCTACTAAACTTTCTCTCTTTATTTTGAACTTTCTGTTTTTGCACTCTTCTCTATCATTTTCATTCTGGAGTTGTGATCAGTGTTCTGTCTTTTTCCAGGAATTTCTTTAGGAATGCTTCACACTCCCAGGCCTCACCACATGGACCACCCCCAGTCCACATGCATTTCATCAACGGATTGGGGAAGTTTCTTACTCCATCTTTTAATTCTTGTTATATTTATTTCCCACCCTGTACTGCTGATTTATGTACATTGGGGACAATGTACAGCTTTAGGTGTGGGGATGGAGTATTTATCATGCTTGTATTTTACCTATGATAGCTATGATCTTATTGTTAAGGATTTCCTAGCTTGGTAGAATGACAGTAGTGAGTTGTACTTTACATATGCTTGAATGTAGTTCTGTTTCATCCTTAGTGCATATTTATACCTGCTCACTATAACTCCCACTTCTGACACTCTAACCCATCTTATTGATTTTTGTGTTAGGATGTTAAATTCTTCTTTCAATAGTCCTTTAAAAAAACTTTTGAGTCTCCTATTTTTGCTTTAACCCTCAGTGAGGTTTTTAAGTGAAGTTTTTAGCGGGTTTGATCAGGCGTTGTAAAAAAAAAAAAAAAAAAGAGTCTATGTCAGTATTCCTCTGCTTATAAAAGCATTAATGCGTATATGTAGATCTGTAGTCAAGTAAGTTGGGTGGCTCTTGTGCCTGGCCAGCATGTACATCCTGCTGAAAGATTTTTTGTGCAGTCTACGTTAGGCGGACTCGGAAAAAAAAAAAAAAAACGCCTGAAACCTGTTCTATCTTCACTTGATGTTAAAGTTCCTTTTTGGAGACCAGAAGATTTTTAATTGACTATTGAGAGGGTCTTTAGCATTCCTAACACTAACTTCAATCTGTGTGAGGTGAATGGACATCCTGGGGTAATCCAGGGTGTGGAGATCAGTGTGGGAGTCAGCACACACTCACGATGACACTTTGGATGAAACAGAGCTGATATTGCTTGTCTATACACTGAACAACTCACTTCCTGATTTCTAACCATCTGTGCTAGTGAAGTCCTGTACATTTGATCTTGAGGTCGTATATTTAGCCATTTATCTTCTTGCCCTGTTCTTCATGTTTGTTTGCTTGGGGACAAGCAAACGCTTAGGTGTGGGGATGTTTGATAAACGTCTAAATATACGTATTTTATACGTACTTGTGTATAGTTTATTCTCTCTTTATGTTAAGTTGTTTTCTATTTTCTTGTTTAATGTGGTTTTACTTGTGTTACAGGCCCGAAATAAGCTCAAGAACGTATTCATGAAGAAATCGACACCAAATACGGCGTTCTTAGGCTTCATCACTGTAGCAGTACTGTAGCGGAATCACTGTAGCACGATTACTGTAGCAGGGTACTGTAGTACTGAATGGAAAAATTCCTGAGAAACTCTCTGGATGCCTTGCGGGCAACCTTGCGCCCGCAAGGCCACCCGCAAGGCATCGCGATGTCTTGATTTAAAAGACTTTTCTAGGGCATTTGAAGGAGAGTTAGTCTTCTTCCTTGGAGCTCCACACAACCATCTAAAAATCCGGCTTGGAGGAGGGCTTTGAGGGCGTTTTCATGGCAAGATCTTGGAGGAGAGTGCGTTTGGGAGCAAGATCATACTCTAGGGCATCATTGAAGGAAGGTTGAAGACAAGAGAAGCCACCTCTTGAGTGGCGTCTTCGGAACTCCATTTTCGTATTTGAGGGAGTGATTATGCTTTCTTTAGTTGTTTTCATGCTTTTGAGTATGTATTTTGATATTATGAACAACTAAACCCCAAGGTCACCGGATGTAGGTGAACCTTGGGGGTGAACTTGTGTATTTTGGATGCTTGGTTTTAATTAATGTTTGTAGACTTGTTTGTGATCCTTGTTTGGTGCTTTTGAATGCTAGGATATGCATGAGAACTCTGTGTATCTCTACTTAGGCAATACTAGGTTGCATGACCATTGCCCTAGTGTTAGACTCACCAAGCTTGGAAGGGAAATACGTATAAATACGCCGTGACCATCGGGTATTTGTACCCCTCCAATTCTAGGGTTAATTACTTATTTGTGATTCAACCTTAGTTTGAGAAAACCACCTCACCCTGTGCAATCGTATGAGGATTTGTACGGGTAGAGCCCGTATTCAATACTCGTACCGGATTAGGGGTCAACTGCCGTGACCATCGGGTTGACCTAATCTAGGGTTTTCTCGGTCTAACAAGCCATTTACATGTTAATCCAGCATCCTATACACTTCAGTAGCCCCTGAGGGGATCCTTATCCGGGACCGCTTTCTCACCCTGATTTCACACTTTCTATTGCCCTGGTTATTTAGCATTCTGATTTGCCTTTATTTCGTGTATTTGCATTTTCATCTTTTACTCTCGAGTTTGATCGGCTAGACAATATTGCCAGAAGGAAGTAAGGATAGATTCTCGGGCCCTTGGGAATACAACCCACTCGTGCGTGCACGAGTGGTTTATTACTTGACGACCCCGTGCTCTTGCGGGACAATCACCACCTTCTAAGCCTTAATCCCTTTTCACCTCAATTTTAGTAGACTAGATATTAAGCAGCGAGAAAGTACTAAATGCTATACCAGTCCCTGAGGATTCGACTACCCGATCCCTTTGGGTACATTATACTACTTGTACGACCCGTTCACTTGCGAATACGCAAGGGGGCGTATCACTCATCATCCTCTTACCCCCCAATCTGTACAGGTCTTGTAAAATTGATAGAAGTGAAGCCTAATTTATCAGTTTTTATACCTATAAGTGAGTCATTTTGGCCATTCACATTTGAGCAAAATCACTATAAATATTCCATTATAATATAGTCAACCAATTTTCCATAATATGGTACACCTCCTTACAGCATGTTAACATCACTAGTGCTCAAGTAACTTCTTGTTCCAAAAGTGTGAAAACTTTTCTATTTTGTGTATTTAATCTTCTTTCGAGTCCCGAAGTGTGAAACTTGTAAACATTAACATTGTATGCAATATACAATTTTGCTTGGTTAATGGATCCTTGTGCAAGAGCTACGAGCAAATTTTTGTCAAGATCTTAGAGTTTGTCACCATCTTGGTTGATCTTAAAACAATTTTAAATTACTTGGATGGATAATCTCAAATTAAATATATTATAGCTATAAAGATCTTCCTTACTCCGTTTGCAAATCACTAATTAAAGTTTCTATGAACCATTTGTCAAACTCAATGGATTAGTACATCAAGTGCTTAATTGTTTTCTTGCAACCATCCTGAATTCCTGCAATGTTTGAAGTGATAGATTAATTATTAGGACAATTTTAGTAGTGCACGAGGACATTCTTAATAATACTCACCGAGCTTAAGAATCGATTTTAGGGCAATTCATTAGTACATGTCGATGGGTCTACAATCTCTCATTGGATATCAAACAAAACCATGTAAAACCACCAACTGATCTTCCCATATATGGAAATAATTCTACAATACGAGTATTTGGATGCTGAAAAATGGTAGGTTCATCATCAACACATCTAGGTCGATTCCAAATTTTCTCGATATTATCTAGATATCATAAACAAAATGTAAAAACTTCTTATGCATTATAACCCTGTGCAAATAGATCCCTCTGGTAGTGCTTTATCGCACACTTATAATTTTGGTAGTCATATGGTTAATAGGTAAAAGACAATTATATTTTGTTATTATTAATTATAAATAAATTGATCAATCACTAGTTACCTTTCCATTCGATACATCCAACAATAATAAACTGGACCCCGTGTTTGGCTTCAACCAAATGAACAACCAAATACACCATCAATGTATAAAATAAAGGAGGGAAAAGCATTTCCAAGTGGGATAATGTCAGTACAATTTGGCTTCACAATTTATCCAACTCAGATATGCTTAACACTTTGATACATATTTGTCGGAAAAATCAACATAACTCAATCAACATTGCAGATATGTTATTATCAAGCCTAGATTGCATAGTTAGTGGAAGAATTGTTGTATTAGTATATGGCTATCATGTCTTTTCAATGTTCCCAGTATTTTAAGACTATCAACATCAATGCACTGAGAAATGTTACTTGCATAACCATGTGGCGCAAAAATATTCTTTAGAGTATGAAGAAATAACTTCTTTCCCTACTTACTCATTATGTAGACTATTGGGGCAAAATTTCCATTATCATTTGCCTACAAATATGGCTTACAAAGTATATCTTTCAAATCTTTGCGAGCAATAAGATGATCTTTTGAGCAGGAACTATCATTTAACAATGTGAACAGAACATTGTCACGCATATTTTTTGCTATATACATCACATATAGATTGTGGCACAATAAGTTATGTTCCCAATATGAAAGCTTAAAAAATATGTTTTTTTTTCTTCCATTGATGTGCCTCATTTCAAGAAATACTTGCACCACGTCTTCTGTTCTCATGTTCAACTATGGCATTACTATCATTAACCTATTGAAATATTTCTCTACCTGATAGTAATATGGGAGGATTGCATAGCTCTTGCTCTTTGTGAAATCTAATCTTGTTCATTTTGAATTTATGGCCACAATTAAGAAAGCATTAATAGCCCATAAAACACATTTTCTATTTGTGACAAGGTTTGAAGTTGTAGTTGCAATGTACTTAGGCACAGGCAGTATACCATCAAGATCAATTTCCTCGGCCAAGATAGTCACTGATTGTCCACGTCAAAGCCACGTGCATTTTAAACCTCTCATGTTTAAAAGAATAACATGTATTAACACCATCACACTACAATTTTTTCGATTCCCTTATCAAAGGTTGTTAAGTATACATTTAAATCATTTCCTAACATATATTTTCTAGATGATTGTTGAAATGATAAAAGATATCTACTTCATGCACACCCATGAAAGCCGTAATTCCTTGGTCATATGCAAGTGAGTTTCGCGGCTTTGTAATTCATGATTTGCCTATGCCTAGTAAGACCAATAAGGCAATAACATAGGATAGATCATATAAAGTATATTTGTTGTTCATATTATATAAGTTGTTCATAGCAATATATGTTGTCCATATAAATTATAATTAAATCACAAACATGAAGAAATACACTATAAAAATTTCTGCACATTCCCTAGCAGGTTCATAATTTGTGCACTAGAAGGGAGTTAAGGACAATGGCAATGAAGTTTCCAAACTAAAGGAGAAATATTTAATATTGTGCATGCATGGTTAACATTCAATATTGTGCACCATGGTTAAAATTAGCTAACACTTTTATACCAGTAGTTCTATGTTTAGAACAATGAAACACTATTTGGTTATGTAGGTCTATTGTTAAGAGTTCAGCTTGACCTGTCTCCATGGAAAAGAAATTTTTTGTCCATGTAAACCATTAACAGAAAATATATTATGTATGTATATATAGAAATTGCACAAATAAAGACTAATGTGTTTGTTGTCATATTTTAATATGATTACAGTTATAAGAAGTCATCAGAACAAAATCAAATTACACCATATTAGATTGAAATAAATCAAAACCATACTATATTGAAGTAAATCACAACCATGAGTATATAAGGTGTAAACTAATCCTTCAAATTCAATAAATGAAAATGTCAAACACCATAAAGTTAAAAAATGTTAAAACCAAAATGCAACTCAAAGGCAGTCATGTTAGGTTTGGAGCCGCATCCCAACAACTACTTATTATTGTGTATACATAAATTTTAATAATAAATTAAGACTCCATACTGCCGTAATCAAACTGCTACCTATTTATATACACGGGGTCCTTTTCTTCTTATTGTGTTTTGTAGTAAGCTTAATTGGCTAATTGGCCTTTAAACATTACTGTTAATATAGCAACTTTTGAGTTAAAACATTCAACTGGAATAAATTAATAATATAATTAAAATAATGGAAATGGCCAAAATACCTTGTCATTAGGAATAAATCATTCAAGATATCCCGTCATTTCACTTGGTTATAATCATGATTGGTTCATTAAAGACAAAATATGATGTTTAACATTACTTGGTGATAAAAAAAAATCTATGCAATAAAAATTATATATATGAATAGTAAGTCAAAAAAATAATTAAATCTATTTTAGAAGGGCGCACTTAAGTAAAAATCATATATCTGTATTACGTCATTAGGAATTTACAGCAAAGAAGCACATCAAATGGATTTACCTTTAATAAAGTTTTCACAAAATCAAACATCACAGCAAAGCACCCACCTAATTGAGACAAAATATATTACATGCGTTCAATAACTTATTTTTTAATAAAAACTATGCTTGTGATTGAAAAACACTTCACTGGTCTTGATAAGTCTCTCTCTCTCTCTCTCTTATATATATATATATATATATATATATATATATATATAAATCATGCATGCATTTTTGATGGATTATAACCTTTAGGCACAACCAACTTTGGCTAGGGGTAATGGTTCATTACCCCCTGATTCCCATAGTAGTGTTTGGATAATTTTTAAAGTTGGTAACCATTACCCTGGGGGTCACCATTGACACCCCAAGGGTAATCAACCATTTTCCCCAAATTGGGGGGAATGGCCCATTACCCCTAGGAGTTTACTATTTTGCCCCTGTAAACATTATAAAAAATATAGTCATGATTAATTTGTGATTAATTAAAATAATGAAAGTAATAGTTATTTGGAGCTAATTTTTATTTAAATATTAATCGATAATAATAAAATCCAAATTCTTCAATTGCATTGATTTAATAGTTTTTCGAAGTTAATTTTTAATTAAACAATAATAAATAATAATAAAAGACGTATTCACATTTTTTCTTTATTTTATTAAGTATATGAAGTAAATATTATTTGTAATTAATTAAAATATTATAAGTACTTATTGAAATTAGCAATTATCTAAAAGTAATTTTTAATTAAACATTAGTCAATAATAATAATATAAATATTTATGTTTTCATTATTTTATAAATAATAATCATTTGAAATAAATATCATTAATCAGTAATAATAAAATAAATATTTTCGTTTTTATTATGGAATAAATATTAATTGTTTCAAATAAATATAGTTTGTGATTAATTAAAAAATTATAAGTACATAATATTAACTTAATCTTTGTTTGAAGTTAATTTTTAATTAAACAATAATCAACAATGAGGAAATAACTATTCACATTTTTAATTATTTTATATATTTTAATTATTTCAAATACATATTATTTTTAATAAAACAATAATAAAAAATAATAAAATAACTATTAATATTTATGTTTTCATTATTATAAGAATAAATACTATTTCTTATACAAGGGTAAAAGGGTAATCTTAACACAACTCCATATTTTACTTTTCCTATTCCCAATGAATTACCCCTCCAACCAAACACCTTTTTCATTACCATCCTTTACCCATTCCTTTCCCCCCTTATTCATTACTTCATTCCCCCTCATTCCATTACCCCCATCCAAACGCATTCTTGTTTCTTAAAAATAGGAATATGAGAAGGGGGATGGGGGGATGGGGAAGGGGATGGGAATAGGAATAGGGAAGGGGGATTGAGGATGGGAATAAAAATAATGTTTGGTTGTAGGGAATGGAGATATGAATATGCAAAGATATAGAGGAGAATTATAGTAAAATTACTTTTATACCCTTGAACATTTTAATTAAATAATGTATCTTAATTGTGAAACAAATAATTAATAAATGACTCCAATTTCTAAAATAATATTTAAAGGAATTAATGATGCATTTATTTTTTAAATAAAATTTAAATTTATACATTTTAATTAACAAATACAATTTAAATATGTTTAATTAAAATAAACAAATGTCCAAATTTAATTATTTTTAAATTACCAAAATTTTAATAAATCTAATGTTTCAAAAATTAATACAAACCAAGATTTTTAATTTCCATAAAAAATATTATTCAAAAATTAAAAAAAAAACAACATAATTTTGCTATCATTTCTCACTTATAGAGGACAAATATGCAATTTACCTACAAAAGTACTCAATCCCCCCAAAATGAGGGTGATGAGTATGAAGGGGTTGAGGGGCATACAATCCCCCCTCAATCCCTTCCCATATCCCTATGTTTGGGTATGCACATACCACAAGAATTGATCCCCAATCCATAACTTCTAGTGACCATTATTTTTGAGAAAAAAAAAACTTCTAGAGATCATTTTTCTCATGTTGAATGCTAGAGTAGCCTTTGTCACTTCTACGAGGTTCTATCCTCCGATTTCAATGGCTAAGTTTTACCACCTTAAAAGACTCCATCTTCTTAATTTGATGTTCAGGGTGCTTTGCCACATCATGAGGTTCAATCTCTTTTGTTGGATGGCTAAGTGACAAGATCTAGATTTGTAGTTCTAAGTTTAACCATGTGTATGTCGTATCGAGGTATTTGATTCCCAATAGGGCCCAAAAAAAAAAGTGAAGAAAAAAAAAAAGAAAGGATCAGATGAAACCATTTCACATTTTTATTTTTGGGCCCACTCTAAGGACTTGTTGCCACTCACATCATTTCTTATCCCACTCTAAGGACTTGTTGCCATTTCACATTTTTTTTTTCAAATTTCTTTACTTAAATCTATGTCTAAATTTTTGTATATAAGTTTGGTTAGATTTGGAAACCCATAAACAGTTTTAGCTCATAATAACCCTAAACTTTTAAACCTAAACCCTATCGCACATCATCATGGCATGTAAACATATGAACTGGCAATCAGTGGTTGTAGCAGGGTAGAGTATGATGTGGTACAATAATTTCATCTAATGTTGATGCAATTTTTTTTAATTAGTATTATATATATTTAAACATTTTGGAGGATGTATAGGAAAAAATCTCAGTAGTATTATAGTGGTCCATGTGATGTGGGTAGCAACCTTGTAAAGTTTAAGAGCAAATCAATGTTCATTACGATTGCCAACTCGCTGGAACCGGGCCGACAGTTGCTAATAGCTCCGCTCTCGAACCTCCTCTTCTCTAAGAAATCCCTCTGTTTTTTCTCTGATGGCCCCTCCGGGGCCCCCGGGACCTCCTCTCCGCCCAGGAGAGAAGCCATGCCTCTCTTGGGCAAACATAGTTAGCTCTAAAAACCCAGTAATTCCTTCAAATCCTCCTCCCCATCTCTGCAAAGATCACTTTGATAAACTGAAAAATCTATCCACTGCTTCTATCTCTATTGAAGATGATCTTTGGACTCTTGCTAGAGATAGTATGCAGTCTTCCTTATATGCAAAGTTCCTCGGCAAAGCTTTACCCCTGGACCAGGCCAAGCTCGCTATTGCGGACGCATGGAGAGGAATGGGTGCTTTCTCTGTCACTGATCTTCCTAATGGGTTTTACTATATAAGATGTGAATCAATTGAAATGCAACAAAAGCTGCTGTGGGATGGGCCATGGATGGTCGTTGGTCGCATTCTTCAGATTACACCTTGGTCTGAATGCTTTCAACCCACCTTTGAGAAACTCTCCTTGGCGGCAGTATGGATCCAAATATACCATCTTCCGATCGAGTTATGGAATGGTGACATTCTTGAGATAGTTGCCTCCCAGTTTGGTCGTGTTCTTAAAGTTGATGATCATACAATTGACCGTTCCCGTGCCAAGTTCGCGCGCGTCTGTGTTGAGATAGATCTCAATCAGCCTCTTCAACAGGGGACCTGGGTAAAATTCGGCCATCACTCAGTTTTCATCTTAGTTCTTTATGAAAAACTTCCAGTCTATTGCTATAAATGTGGTAAGGTTGGCCATGGAGAAGCCCACTGTCTCCTTGCTAGCAGTCACCAGGGTATTGGAAAGCATGTGCCCTCTGAATCCTTGCCAGAGAAGGCGCACGTTGCTCCAACTATGCAGGTTGATGAGGCTACAATAGGACAGGATGGTATCGAAATGGACCCAACCCCAACCCTAGTATCTTCGGATAATGAGAATGAATTTGGTCCCTGGCTGAAACCACGACGGCGACAAGTGGCTTCCCGAGGGAGAGGAAGTTTACGTGGCCGCGGTGGTCCTCGCCACCTCGCCGGCGGAGTCTTTGGAGAAGACAAACAGGATGCTGACACGTGGCAATCTGATTTTAAAACTTCTCTACCCAAGAGCCCAAGGCACGTGACTTCTCCCAGTCCCCAGGTCCCTCCGAGTATCGATGTGCACAGTGGCGGCGCGTCGAGTCCCAAGAAAACTCTTCATACCTCCTTGCTTTTGAACTGTGAGGAAGTCAGACCTCGAGACCTGCCCGTTGCCCCACTTTCACCTGTTTCAATGCCACTGGATGTTGAAAATTACACAAGTTGCCCGTTGGATTTCCAAACGGGCGAATCCTCCAGAGCCCCTGACCAGCCCCCCATTACACCAGAGACGTTGATCATCTCCTCAGTCACTCGGCCAGACCCTTGCCATACCGACGACCAGGAGCTGAGTCACAATATGATAGTTGATCGAGTGAAAGGAGTTCTTATCTCCCCCACTCCCAGCGACCGGAGTATGAGCGCCTCCTCCGATGATGATTCCAACCCCTCAAATGAAGTTGACGACAACATGCTCCTTAGTCACTTTCAGAGAGATGCCAAAAGTGAAGCTATTGCTCGAAGAGCCCCTTCAAAGCGGGGGAAGAAGCCAAAGAAAGGGAGACAATCTCCCATTTACTAAACTCTTTCATCCTTTTTCTTTCTTAATTATCTCTTATTTTTATGAATTTAAAAATTGTCTCTTGGAACTGCAGGGGGCTATCAAATCTACGCACATGGATCGTATTAAAGATTTAATGAAAAATAACAATCCTGATTTCATTTGTTTACAGGAAACCAAATTATCAGCTCCTCATCTTCAAAACCTTTGTGATAAGTTCAAACATCGTTGGGATTGGGCCGCCATCCCTTCTTCGGGGTTATCTGGAGGGATCCTTGTTCTTTGGAAGAATAATATTGGCCATGTTTCGCCTGTGGCTTCTTCCTCTCTGGCTCTGCATCTAGTTATTACTTCTGAGAATTTATCTTGGATTCTAACCACCATCTACAATTCGCAAGTCCTTAATCACCAGAAACGTCTGTGGCGGTCCCTTTCGGGGTTTACAGAGTTAAACCTCCCTTGGCTTATTAATGGAGATTTTAATGCCATTTTAAATCAAAATGAGCACTATGGAGGGAGTTTTTCCAACTATGCCTCTAAATCCTCTCATTTTTCTGATTTTGTTACGAACAATGGTCTTCTTGATTTAGGTTTTTCGGGATCTCCTTTCACTTGGTGCAATGGACGATCAGGTCTTGCCCATAGATGGGCAAGACTCGACCGTTTTCTTGCAAATTCTGATTGGCTTCTTATTTTCAAAAATTCCTCAATCAATATTCTTCCGCGCATAAACTCTGACCACTTTCCCCTACTTTTACATAATCAAACTCATAATTTCTCGTCAAAAAAAATTTTTCGTTTTGACAACTTTTGGCTTGATTATGAGAGTTGTCATAATAGTGTTGCTACTGCATGGTTAGCTAATTCTTCAAATTCCCCTATGCAGGCTTTCTCGCATGCTATCTCTCGCACCAAATTCAACCTTCTCAGTTGGAAAAAATATGGTCTTTGCCATATTGACGAAGAGCTTATAAATCTTCAAACAGAGATCGCGAAGTTGGAAGAATCCGATGCTTCTTCTTGGGATTACTGGCATGTCATCTGGCTCCGAGCTTTATATAATCGGTACAATGCTCTTACCAGACAGCAAGCTATTTATTGGGACCAGTGTGCAAAGCTCCTCTGGATGACCAAGGGTGACCAAAACTCTCGCTACTTCCACAACACAGTCAAAATTCGTCAGCACAAAAATCTGGTGAGATCTATCCTAGACTCTGATGGTAATTTGTTTAATGATCAATCTAATATGGAACTATGTTTTTCAAATTTTTATAAAAATCTTTGGACTTCCAACTCTTCCCAAAATCTGGATTTTTATTTGCATGCTATTCCGGAAGACCTTCCGACTCTTAACGACATGGATAGAGAGACACTTATAAGACCGGTTTCCAAACTCGAGGTCTATAAAACTCTCAAATCTATGCCTTGTGGTAAGAGTCCGGGGCCGGACGGGCTTAATGCTGAATTTTACATTTTTTATTGGAATCTTATCGGCGATCATTTTTTCAATGCTATTTCTTATTTCTTTTCTACTGGTCATCTTTCTACTTCTTGGGGAAAAACTTTTGTTGCTTTGATTCCAAAAAAAAGTAACCCCTCTTGTGTTTCTGATTTTAGACCTATTTCTTTATGCAACGTTTGCTATAAGGTCATTTCTAAAATCCTAGCCAATCGTCTCAAGCTTGTAATCCCCAACCTTATAGGCCCTGAGCAAAATGGGTTTCTCCCTGGGCGAGGCGCTTCTGATAACATTATCGCAGCCCAGGAGATAGCCCATAGCTTAGAAACTGATACCTCCCGCCCCCCGATGATGATCTGTAAAATTGATATTGAAAAAGCCTTTGATTCAATTGAGTGGAAAGCTATCCTAGCTACCCTCCAGAGAATGAATTTCCCTCCTATTTGGGTTAACTGGATTAATGCTCGTCTTTCTTCGGCCTCCTTTTCTATTATTCTAAATGGTCAACGTACTGGCTGGTTTAAAAGTAGTAGAGGAGTGCGTCAAGGTGACCCCATCTCCCCTCTTCTGTTCGTCCTTGTTTCTCAAAACCTTACTGCTATTTTCAACAAAGCCCTCTCCCTTAATCTAGTCTCAGGGTTTAATTCTAATCTCCCTAGAAATTTTAATCATCTTATATTTGCGGATGATCTTCTCCTCATTTCTCCCGCCTCTAGGAAGACTGCAAAAAATTGTCTTCTTTGTCTGAATATTTACCAAATTATTTCTGGTCAGAAGCCTAATCACAGCAAATCGGCTATTTATGTCCCTTCCTGGTGTAATAAGCACCTTGCGATTTCTATTTCTCGAATCCTTGGTTTTAAGGTTGGAAAGTTTCCCTTCAATTATCTTGGTACTCCCATCTCTCCTAGAAGACTCCTTATTCGTCAGCTTCAGTTTATTCCTGATAAAGTTAAAAACAAAATCCATTCTTGGAACCACTCCTCTTTCTCTACTGCTGGCAGGGTGATCCTTCTTAACAGCTCGATTTTCTCCATTCCTAATTATCTTTCTGTCATGAACCTTCCTCTCTCGATCTTAGACAGTGTTTCCAAGCTTGCCAGATCCTTTCTCTGGGGAAATAATTGCAGTAAGCATGGCTTTCACTCAGTCGGTTGGAAAGTTGCTACTCTTGACAAATCTGATGGGGGGCTGGGCCTTAGAAACCTCAGGTTGGTGAATCATTCTCTTATGGCTAAAAATATTTTTGACATTCTCAACTCTTCTAATAAACTTTGGGTTGACATCTTTAAATTAAAATATCATGATTGGCATGTTTGGAATCCGGCTTATGTTTCTCATTCCTCCTGGTTTTATAAGTCAATTTGCAATACTTCAAACTTTCTCAAAGCAAATCTCAGGCTCATCTCTTGCAACCCTTCTTATACTAATGTTTTAAAGGACCCTTGCATTCTTGATCTTCCTCTTATTCAAAAACCAACTTTCTTAAACATGACTATTGATCTTGAGGAAATTCATTTTTCTGATCTCTGTAATCCAAATGGCCTTTGCAAAGATTATATTGGCCAGCTGTTGGGTCATTCCTTAGATTGGGACTGGATTGATAATATTACTATCCGGATGGACAGACCCAACAGCTGGGTTTGGGGCACTCATTCTTATAAGAACTCTATTGCTTCTGCTGTTTATCATGATTTAAATGTTACTCAAAACTCTGCAAATTCTTGGCCCGGTTGGTCTGAAATTTGGAAGCTTCATGTTTTGCCCCGTACTAAGACTTTCATTTGGAAATTGGCTCATGGCAAACTCACTACTGGTGCTTATCTCTATAGCCTCAATCTGGGGCCTTATATGTTGTGTCCTTTCTGTGGTCTTGAGGAAGAAACTGCAGCTCATCTTCTGTGGGTTTGTGACAAAATCAGCCCTTGTTGGATGGACATTATGCACCGTCTTGATCTAAACTCTTATGATGCCTCCATTCTAAATTTGGGAGCTTGGCTAACTTTTAAGTTTGGCTCTCGCCTTTTCAACTCTCATATTAAAGCTATCATTGCGACTGTGGCTTGGCTTATTTGGAAGCATCGCTGTAATCTGATCTTCAAAAAAATTCCTGTCAAGTTCAACACAATTGTTCCTAAAGCTTGGTCTATTTGTGTAGACATTTTTTGAACTATACTACTCAAATTTCTTCTCAAATTATTACTATTCATTATGATGCTTCCTGGGTCTCTAATGAGAACACTGCAGGTCTTGGTTTTATTATCACAACAAATTCTAATCGTATTCTTCTCGCAGGAGCTTCGGAACACTACTCCAATTCACCAATTATGGCTGAATTTGCTGCTATCAACCTTGCTCTTCAACTTTGCATTCAAAACCAATGGCAACCTTCTCGTGTTTGTTGTGACTGTCCTGGCATTGCAAATCATATGAAGATCTTCAATCCATGTACTGCATGGCATTTCACATCTGAATATGAAAAATTGAAGAAGAACTTGACCCATTTCCCCAACATTTTCATAGAGACCATTGCCATAGAAGACAATCTAATCGCCGACTCGCTTGCTGTCTTTGGACGCTCTCAAAGGCAACTCACCCTCTTCTTTCAAGGCTTGGATAGGCCCAGGTGGTTGGAAGACCTTTGTATTAATAGGAATCTGTTTTTTTAAGTCTCTTGTTCGTGGTTTTTTTTTTCGGTAGCTTTTGCTCTTTGTTAAAAAAAAAAAAAAAAATCAATGTTCATTACCTGGTTTGATTAGAATATAATGGATGTCTATATTCTAATTTTATTTTAGTAGGTTAAGGTAGTTATTAAAAATTTGTAAAAACGGATAATTTCTGTTATTAAATTTCAATTTGGACAAGTTTATAATGGAAACTGAATAAAAGTTTCAGTTTTTTATGGAAAAAATAAATCTTGAACAGTCTTTTTCTAAATTAAAATAATATAAGGGATTTATTTACTCCCGCTTATTTCAATTCATTTTATATTAAAACAGTTGTAATATAAAGCACTAAAATAAGAACAAGATACACTAGACACTTCTCTCATTTCATCAGAGATGAATGCCATGAAACGGGAGAAATTAAAAGTTAAAGTCATTGGTTTTCTCCTTCCCATTTTCCTCCTTTAGATAAATGCCACCCTCCATAAAATCGTGAGAAAAAAAGAGAAAAATTACGATAACCACGGAAGAGCATGAAAAATGTCTAATATTTTAAAAATTGACCGGAGTTGTTGATGGAAGCCTTTAAAAAGAACTTGTGCGTTACTTTCAATATTTCAGCAACCGTTCGGTCATTAACAGAACTTTCAAGATCATACAAGTAATTTACCCTTTAATATACTGACACAAGCTCGAAATGCTTAGGGCTTGAACTTGAAATAACATTCTACATTTGCGAACTGCATATGTGAGCTGCAAAACTAACAAACAAATTGAAGTGTCATTTACATAAATCACCTTTTTCAGTTACTTGGCGACTATTTATGTAGGAGGCTGCTATCCTGGAACGAAAAATGATGATAAAAAGCTATTCACCTGGGAAGCACGGACACGGTAAAATTGCCGATGTACCGGTGTCGTACCCGTGTCATACACGGATACGCCATGGACACAGGCGGACACCATATTTAACACCCTCTTATATGATTGGACATCTCTCAACACATTTGGACAAGGCTGAACTAGGTTTTTGGTGGCGAACCTTCATCTAACTTTGGATTGCCAAGGTTCGGATCGAGATCTTCGAAGGCATGAGTATTTTACATTAAAAAAACTACATATATAATATTTTTTATTGCCGTGTCCCACCATACTCGTGTTCTTAATTTTCAAAAATTGCTGTATCGCCGTGTCCGTGTCATGCAGTGTCATGTCCCCGTATCCGTGTCCATGCTTCATAGTTATTTACTGTTTCAATTAAAATAAGTTGCTTCTTGCATTACAATGTCTGTTAAAAATTGATATGGAACACAATCATGTATGTACTTGCTTACTGGATACATCTTTCACCAAAGAGCAAACAACATAAAATCAAGAAAACAGAAAAAAAAAAATGGAAAAGTCCAATGACAGTTCCTTTGTAGTGATTAATCACTGACACAAGCATATAATCCACCACCGTGTGCTATGCATCTTGAACAGAATCAAATTCAGACTGCAGAGATGGCAACCAAATTTCAATTCGAGTCCCTCCAGCACTAAGAGCTGCATCAGGTCTACATGGTGAAATAACACGGATCACACACCCGTAGCTCTCCAAAATTTCACGTGCAACAGTCAATCCAGCAATTAAATTCCAAGTCACATTGTCCTGAACCGTGCCATGAGAAAAAAGATCGGCTCCAAATGGTGTGAGGGGGTGCATCTGAGTCTGCCAGGAAAAAAAAGCAAAAAGAATGGCAAGAAAGAAAACAGCTCACAATGGACTGATACTTTTTCAAAATTTCATGAAATTCAACTCTATGGCAACTAATGACTGTTGGGGCGTCATAGAGTATGAAGAACAAGAACTCACAAATTTCCACTTCACTTGAGACAAAAATAGCACGTTGGTGATTCGCAGTCATACAAGTCAAACAAAAAAAAAGAAAAAGAAAAGTTTCTCTTCCTGATGTATAACATCTCTTGCTGCTCCCTAATTCACTGTCACCCTACATCATGAACTGCATGAAAACCTAGAAATTTTCATACTTAAATCACTCAAGCACAAAAGGGCACAACGTTTTACATCTATCTTTGGTAACAGAGAGAAGAAAATACCTAACAAAACAGATTCACCAGCTTCTTTGTATAAAATACAAAGTAAGACAACAACCCATAATTTCTGTCTCAAATGCAAATTTGAAATCCCCTAAACAGAAAAGAGCTCCATCCATACGAATGAGGGAGATAAAAAAGGAGAACCTATTAATCCTATCATGGTATCAACCAAGGTCATTCTTTTAGCTAATGAGACCAGTAGATGAATTTTCAATCTCAAAGGGAAAACACTATGATCTCCTGCAAGGTAAATTCCTAATTCTCCTTTAGGGGAATGGCACTGCTAACCTAACCTCACAGCATATCGAAAGGAAGGGATTGCAATAAAAAATAAAATAATATTAAATTAAATAAAAAAAATCAAATCTCAGTTGTTATTGTTACCATGTAATGCATGTCAGGCCCATCATCATCAATGATGACCAATGCACCACCAGCAGGTGCTCTGGCTGTAAGAACTTGAACTTTACCACCAACATGTGTCCGCAGCAAAGCCCCTTCAATCAAATTACTCAATGCTTGTCGCAAGCAAGATTCTTCGACTGAAGCATGCAATTCTTGGGACAGCTCACCTAGTTCTAAAGAGCGCTGTTGCAAACTCGCAAGAGGTCTTGCAGCTGCAACCAAGTCTCTCAATATATATGAGACGTCGCATGGTCTGCCTGACAAATAAAAAGCATATAAGAAGTTATTCCAAATGCTCTAGACGATAGTAATATACAAATAGGTCCTGATTATCATGTGAGAGCTTAATTCGATGTCTACAAATTTAACTAGAATAGGTATGGTGAAGAACTTTCTGAAACTAGTTGTAAATGAAATCAGCATCTTGAATCAACCTCCAGTTTGTGCTGAGATTTCATCATTTAAAGCTCGTCTTTAAGGTTTGGCAGAATATGCTTGCAAATGCTAAGTTTTGTAGGTGCATGCCTCGAATTCTATATTGAAAAATAGTGATGTTGACAATTTTCATGTGAACATTTTCATTTAATTTGTGGGAGCCTTCTAAATTATTTATCACAATCCATTAAAGATCCAATATTCATTATGATTAAATATGATAATGCCATTTTTCACGCCATAGAACTTTGCAAGAAAACATTGAAGAGTCATACTACAAAAATCACACATAGCATAGCCAAACTCCAGTCATTTGAATTGGCTTCTAGCGAAATAGCAAAAGCACCAAAACAGCTTCTTCAAAGATTTTATATTAGTTAATTTATCTGTTTTCATTGTTGCATGTGGTTTTCATATTTGTTCATATTGAAAGCAACAGACTAGTGTTTGTTTCTGCTATTCGTTAACTCTAATTGCATTTTCCCCCACATGGCTCCATTTCTAATGCTGATGGACTTCAGGCACAAGAATTGAATACTAAATGCATTGTAGCCTTCATGATAGAACAAAGTAAAAGGTTTAGTAAATTAAATGCCCAGTTTTCTCTCTAACAGCTGTTGGCCATATGACTTTTTTATAAGGTTGTGGCTCCTTGAATGTTGCCATGTTTATGAAATCAATGAGGGAGCTGCATCTTAGTTTATTTGAAATTAACCTTAAATTTATGTGTGAATTTCACTTAGGTGTGACAAACTCAATTATTTGAATTCTCCATGTTAAGCGTTTATATACACCAAACTAACATGAAGTATGAACAAGGGAATCAACACATGAAGTGTGATAAGTAGTTCTTTAATCTAACACAATGGAAAAAGTGTTCATGCATGCCCCCATTAGTAAACTGACACATAAAAAGCATTTCTGAGTCTTCCCGCCCCAATGCACAAAATAAAGCAAGTGCTTCTTTGGCAACTCATTTAAAAGTTATAATGCTTATTTTATTTTAACAAACACTTGCATAGAGCCATCAATCATTCAAGCTATTCATGAGCAATTCGAGCTCAACTCAGTAAAAGCTCAAACTCAACTCAAATTTTCAAGCTTTCATACCAAGCCCAAGCATGATTTTCGAACTCACTCGGGCTTTCATATAAATAATGTAATTTTGAGTCAGAGCTCAAGCTGAAGCAGACAAAATGGAACTTAGATCTATAACTCGAATTATATAAATATATTACAATTCTTATATATTTATAATATGTAATACTATTATATAATGTATTTATATAAAGCAAATATTATATACTTTGAATTGTTTACCACTAAAAAGCAAAGTCAAGCTATAAATGAGAGTTTCGAGCTTAATTTAGTCAAATTCAAATTCATGAAAATAAATTGATACCACCTCAACCTAAAAGAAAAAATAGAGCGCAGCTTGAGGCTTCAACATTAAAATCGAGTCAAACTCAAACATCTTCAATATAATTTCCAGAAGCTACTCAATTTTGAGCCAAGCTTAAGCGAACCTGATCAAGCTCAGCTCATTTACAACCCTACTTATGCTAGAAGACTTCTTGAAAACTTAATATATATATATATATATACATTTCCATAATATAACGCCCGGCTCATAAAGACTTATGTCAAAGGTGCTTGATCATACATATTTTTCACATTAACAATTGAAACATTTTGCTTGATCCTTGATGATTTTGATGTATTTTAATACTTAATTCATTTATAGTTTTGCTCATGACTTCATTATTAATTTAAGCAAAAGAAAAGTGTTTGAGCAAGTTTCAGGGTGTTTTTGATGAAGAATTGAAGATTTTGGAATAACCACACCCTGAAACCAGGGCAATGTTTTAAATTACAGCCTGATCCAGAGTGAAAAAATTCAAAGGGTACCCAAGGCCAGAAACCACCGATGTGGTCATGGAAACAACGGCCATGATTTGTCCTGTAGTATATCTGGTTTAGACCGTGCCTTTCTTCAAAAGTGAGCTTCGAGAGAATTATCTCAAGAACCACGGCCTTTTTACAGGCCCATGGTTTTTGGTGATGGTTAGACCCATGACATGGCCTATAAATAGTCGGAACACAGGACTTGTAAAAGGACTTTTCGAGGAGACTTTTGGAAGAAATTTCTGGAGCTTTTGAGGGATTTCACCACAGACCTTAGAAGCAATAATTCTAGGGTAGACCTTGAGACTTGGAGAGCTAGATCAAGAGGAATTAAGCTAGATTCAAGAAAGAAGCCATCTTCTCATCATTATCTACAAGATTCGAGGGAGTTCTTCATGTTTTCTTTAATTTCTCATTGTTTGATTATATATTGTATAAATTTTATGATTATGATGGCTAAGCATCTTTTGGTGCTTATATTTGATGAACTTTGGGTTGTAATTTGACTTCTACAACTTCATTTTCACTGATATAATCTAATTTGGCGTTGAGATCTAATTGTGGCAATGCTAATTTCATGAATTAATTTAACGAGCGCTCAAATTCATGTACATAAATTTAGTTAGCTTGGACCTGAGTCTATGATTGATCATGTATTTTAGTTAGTTAAAGCCCAAATACATGTGAGATCTACCATAATTGAAAGAGATTGAACTCATTCTTCAAAGATACGATGATAAAATCTCTTCGGATTGAGATGGTCGACTAGAGTGGTTCACAAAGCATAATGCATTCATAATGGGAATGTGCAAAATACCTACCCTACTATGTTTAGGTGTTAATCGCTTAGAGATAAGGGCTAGCATAAGCAAGAAACCTACGTGATCCAATGATCAAAGGGTTAAGACTTAAGAACCTTCATTAGAAGTCCTTTATATTTAAAACCCAAAGGGATTCTTAATCCAAGCACCGTCAATATAAATTGATCTTTTTTTAGTTGATTGTATTATTGGAATTGTTACTGTTCATTCTTGTTTGTTTCCTTTCCTTAAATCTTTAACTTATTGATTGCTTAGGCTAGATAATAGAAAAAACGTTAGTAGCTAGTATTCATTTTCTTCAATGGATAGACTTTGCTATTAGAGCGCACTTTATTACTTGATCAATACGTGCACTTGAATTTCATAGCTACACACATGCAGCTCATGATTATATTAGGTACAAAAGCGAAAGAGGGAAATAATCAATCAAGGATCTCAGTCAAGGGTAGATTAGTAATTTTCATATTTAGGGTGTAAGTAGAAATAGGAGGTTAAGGAGATAGAGAAAGAGGGTTATTCCGTGTTTGTCCTTTCTCTTCTTAGGAGTAGTTAAAAATTGGAAAGGGTGGCTTACATCATCTCGAATTACACACAGCTCATCATTATGCTAGGTGCAAATGCAAAAGAGGGAAAAAGTCAAAGGAACTGAATCATGTGTAGATTGGTAATTTTGGTTTTCCCAGTTTAAGTATAAATAGGAGGTTAAAGAGACAGAAAGAAAATTACACCGTATTTGTTCTTTTGTTCTTAGGAGAAACTAGTAATTGGAGAGGTTGGCCCGTCTCGCCACGAATTACAGGCCGAGCTTTGGTGTTATTTGATTCGTCAATCAATAAATTTTCAATTGTTTTCCTTTGATTCCTATCACATAAATGGATCCAGGGGGGCAAAACAATTGTTTTGTGTTGTCCAGGGTCCCCTTTAGTGCTTTAAGACAAATACACTTCGGCAATTTGTGTTGTCCATTATCCCTTTTAGCCCATTTTTGTTTTTCACACTTTGTCTCTTCACCAAATGCTATCTATAGATTCTGCCCAAAATCCCCATGTATATAAGAACTTATCCCAAGCATACCAGAGCCCATTCTACTTAGATAGCAATCAACTCTGACAATGGTTATTCTAGAATACAGTGCTCTTCTAGTTTTCTTTTGGCAGTGACTAGAAAAGGTTAATAGTTTCCCAACCCCAAAAACAAAATGGCTAACAACTCTAACATACTCATTAAACACATGCAAGTCTAGGATTTACGTCCATGGTCCATGTGACACTTTTAAGAAATAAAGGAATATAGAAAATGAATATTCATATTTGAAACTATCTAAATTGTGCTTAGAAATAGAATTCGAAACCTTAATAATCAAGTTTAACCATTGAAAATTTGGATTTCCATGTGATTATGAATGTCACATCAGTCACTATGTTCTTATATCAAATACAAGGAGAAATTATGTCAGACTTTGATCTCTATGCAACTGCTTCCAGCTAAAATCATTTAAGAAATTTTCTTTGTTATTCCAGAGTTAAAATGGGAAATGCCCACCACTTTTAAGAATTTAATGTTAACTGTTTATAATGAATTCTGACAAGAAATATACACAAGCAAAACGTCTCAGCAATGTGATGGTGCAACTATAATATTACCAGATAAATGACTAATGAAAAGGAAAATCAGATGATCATATTAAAGGGAAAGTAGATTCATATGACCAAATGGCAAAAGGTTAGTTGCTGCATGCATTCGTAATATATGGCATATTCCAGGCGAGTAGCATGATAATTACCCAACTTTGTCCAGTTGCAAAGGTGCTAGCAGAAGGGGCGGCATAGGCATTTCTATGTCCTTCCCAGAACCAAAGGGGGCCAAAGAATCTATATTTTGAGCCACATAATCTTGAGTTTCTCTTGACCTTTCATCAGACGAAAGAGATTTTGGTGATTCTGCAACAACGTCTACTGAGTCATGTATTCTTCTTAATGTTTCTTCATTTTGCCAAAGAACATTAGCCTGGGCAACAACATTAGAGAAGTTCAGATACTATTTCATTGATGTAAAGCTAAAGTGCAGGAGTACTAGTAATTCATTGACAAGGACTTAGAATATACATTGAAGGCCCGTAGAATTGAAAGGATTTATTTTCAACTACCATATCAAAAGCTTTAATGTTATTTAATTTGATAATTTAACATAGAAAAGGGCCTTGACTTGATTCTGGGAATATCACTTACAGCCTTTTCACTGGAAAACAAACTACTGGAATATATAAGCTGTACATAAAATGTAGCAATATCCTGCCTTTGTGTTTGAGCCCATTAAAATTATTTTTTACAGGATGTATAACCTTAACTATTGACTGCAGATGATAACATAAGTGGGATGACAATCACAAATAAACATCTCTTTTAGATAAAAGGTATTTACTTTGAGATGTCAGCATTGTTCAAAGTAATTATCCATTAGAGAAATAGAAAACTTAAAAGAACACTATTGTATTGTTAGGTCAGTCATTTCAATTGCAGTTACAATTTTAATCAGAGCTTCATATTTACAATTCAAACACAATAAATTTTATAAATCTAGGAAAAGAATAATATGCATCTAATAATCCTTTAGGTTTCAGTTGAAAATAACTTCCATCAACATTCAAGAAACAGCAAAAACTCTAGCATGGGACAATGGTCACTTCCCTTCTAAAACAGCCATATTAGATATTTGCAAGTCCTAACAAGTTAATTCAAAGAATAATTTTAAAAAAAGATATCACTTAGGCAAAGTGTTACTAGTAACGACTGCTCTTTCCAACTTTCCTTAGTCATTAAGGCCTTGTTTGTTAGAGGGAGGATATCCTAGGTTACTTCATATTATCTCCACCACCTCCAACCAAACACTGCATGTTGGTTTACGGTTATCCTACAAATCTTTCTTTCCAATAGTTAGTTTTTTAAATAAATATTAATTTTTTAAAGAATTACTAATATCAACATTCCTCATCAATTGTGAAAAAAATTAATCTCAAAATATTTATTTTAATTAATATTAATTAAGTCAAAATTTAACCGCTTTAATATGAGAGCAAATTTTTGTATTAATTATGCATGGGCTAAAATGGATTGGATGCTTTACAAATGCTTTGTATCTATACAAGGTCTTAGATTGATAAAATGGGTTTTCTTGGATGGTATATGATTTACAATTGTATTTGGATACATTGGATTCGATGTTACCACTACATTGTATTTTGGTACCTATATCGAACTTATGCACACGTGTATTAGCATTTCCTAATTCTTGTTAGATTATGTTGTTCCACTCATTGAGTAATTATGTTACTCCCCTTCAGGTTGCAGTATTTGGCAATTATGCTGTTTTCTAGACTTATTCTCAGGTATGTGTTATTTTCACCTACTGTATATAATATGCCTACTTTATAAACTGGATCCACTAGTCTGTATATCTATATATATACATGTATGTTATATAACCTTTTCACATCAAAATTTTAAGTGTATATATTTCATGCATCTTTTGATTTATATTGTCATATTTGTTGTTGGTTGTTCTCGTTCCTGTGATGATACATGATGCCAGGTGTGAGTCAGTGTAGCAGAAGCTCAAGACTAGACGTGGTCCACATCTCCTTTGTTATCGCTGCAATTGTTACATGCTCGACTGCGAGGTAGGGCGTAGCAATTCCCTTGCCAAGAAATCTATTCGAAGCAATAGGAGACAAGAAATGGCAGGATGCCATGAAATTCGAAAATGAAAGCTCTTGAAAATAAAACAAAACTTGGGAGTTGGTTAAATTACCGAGAGGAAAGAAATTAGATGTAGATGGGTTTTCACCATGACTGATGGTTCCACAAAAAGATACAAGGCAAGGTTGGTTACGAAAAGTTATACTCAAACCTATGGCAGAGATTACCTTAAAACTTTTGCGCCAATTGAAAAGATGAATACGGTCGCAATCCTATTATCATTTGCAACCAATTTTGGGTGAAATCTAAGACAATTTGATGTAAAAAATGTTTTTCTTCATGGTGATCTAGAAGAGCAAATTTACATGGAGCGCCATTCTGGTTTTAAATTAAATATAAAAAAGGAATGGCGTGTAGATTGAAGGCAGCTCTCTACGGACTTAAACAATCACCAAGAGCCTAGTTCAGAAGGTTCACTAAGGTGATGACTACCTTACAGTATAAGCAGAGACAAGAAGCTCATACTCGGTTTGTAAGACACTCAAAGGGAGTGACAACATTATTGGCATATGTGGATGATCTTATAGATGGTTTATCTCTATTATTGTGATGATCATACACAGGTTTCATGGGTATATCTTCTTAAAGATAAATCTGATGTTGCAACAGTTCTTAAAGAATTTTATAAAAATGGTTCATACTTAGTTAAATGAATTAATTAAAATGCTCCGCACAGATAATGGCGCGGAGTATTTTAAGTTGATTCTTGTTGATTTCATTTTAAGAACAATGGGATTTTACATCAAAGTTCATGTATTGCCACCCCTAAACAAAACAGTGTTGCTAAGAGAAAAAATCGTCATTTACCAGACGTGGCAAGGTCCATTCTGTTTTCTACCAATTTTGCAAACATTTTTGGGTGGATACAATTCTCACATGCTATTTGATAAACTGATTGCCAACAAAAATTCTTAACTTCAAAACACTACTTAATCTTGTTTCAAACGTGTTTCCAACATATAGAAACTTCTCCACATTAAAGTCACATATTTTTGGGTGTGTAGCTTTTGTCCATGTCCCAGACTAAGGTTGCTCCCAATTAGACCCACGGTCTCACAAATGTGCGTTCCTTGGGTATTCAGCTACACCAAAAGGATATAGATCCTATAGCCTTGAGAAAGAAAGAAATATTTCACACCTTACTGATGGCACCTTTTCGAAAATCAAGCCTATTTTCTTCGTAATTTGTCCCAGGGGAGAGTTTGAGTGATCCACATTCTGTAAATCAATTTCTTTCCTAAATGGTTTGAATTTTCACAATTGTAACTTTCGCCCAAATTCAGAAATTTTAAACACACTTACAAATTCTGAATTTTCAAATAAGCAAACAGATCTTGGGGAATATTTCTGGGAACTGTCATCAAAATCTGAAACCCTCTGAGGGAGAACTAAATTTAGAATTTCAACAACCATGTTCACCTGAAAAAAAGGGTAAAAACCTGCTTACCCAATTTCAAAACAATAGAGTCTCATCAGACCTAGAAAAACCGAATCTTGAAAATCCTTGGTGTACAGCCAGAAATCACTCCTAGGGTCAAAAAACTACTAACCTATTCATGGAGGAAACACTTGAAAGAGATAAAAGATACCGACCCCTCGCATTCTCAAGACTCTGAATCAGAATCAAGTTCCAAGGAGCATGATTTGAATGTTCTTATTGCTTTGAGAAAAGGAACTTGTTCTTGCACAAATCACCCAATCTCGAGATTTATCTGTTAGATGTAGACATATACACATATACTGTACTATACTTGTACACTCTGTATACAAGTATTCCTTTCTCTTCCTATATAGGTAACCCTATCTTATGGTTAATAAACTAGGAAGCAATGTTAATCTAAAAAAAAAATTTTGGTCCCTGTATTAACATGGTATCAGAGCGAGGTTATATACCCATACTAAACCTTCCCCTCAACAGCTATTACGGAGAAGTTAGGGTGGTGGGTCCCTATCTAACATGGTATCAGAGCCTAGGTATCTGGGGCTGTGCTATGGCTAGGATCTTGGGTGCCACATCCGCTGTGGGCCCAGGAGGGTGTTGGGAATGCATGGTTAACTAGGTCCATTAGTCCCACATCGCCTGTGGGAGTGAGTTCCCTCTAGCTTATATACCCATACTAAACCTTCCCCTCAACAGCTGTTATGGAGAAGTTAGGATGGTGGGTACCTATCTAACATTATCAACTATAACCACTTTTCTAAACAGATGAAATCTTCTGTGACTAACTTGGTGGGAATAGAAGTTCAAAGGAGCATGATTTGAATATTCTTATTGCTTTGAGAAAAGGAGCTTGTTCTTGCACAAATCACCCAATCTCGAGATTTATCAACTATAACCACCTTTCTAAATAGATTAAGTCTTCTGTGACTAACTTGGCGGGAGTAGAAGTTCCAATACCAGTGAATGAGGCTATGATGAAACCAGAATGGAAGGCTGCCATCATGGAAGAAATTCATACCTTGAGAAAAATGAAACCAAAAGATAAAGTTACAACTACCTGTAAATGGGTATTTACAGTCAAATACAATTCTGACAGAATGATATAGTGTTATAAAGCCAGACTAGTGGCAAAAGGATACACTCAAACTTATCGAGTTGATTATAAAAAAACTATTGCTCCGATAGCAAAGATCAACACCATATGAATTCTTTTGTCATTGGCTGCCAATTTGGACTGGCCACTACATCAACTAGATGTCAAATATGCTATCTTAATTGGTGAACTTGATAAAAATATTTTCATAGATCTTCCCCTAGGATTCAATTAAGGTGGACAAAGAAAGGTGTGCAAGTTGTGGAAGTCTTTATATGGGTTAAAGCAGTCTTCTCGTGCATGGTTTGGCAAGTTCATGAAAGCCATTCAAAAGCAAGGATATGTGCAAGCTCAAACTGATCACACTTTATTTTACAAACACAAAGAAAGGAAAGTAACTATTTCAATTGTGTATGTGGATGATATTATTCTTACTGATGAAGATGTTGAAGAGATGGCTCAAGTAAAAAAAAGGCTTAGATTCAGAATTTGAAAAGAAGGATCTAGGGAAACTTAGATTACTACAGGGATAGCTGCCTCTCAAAGGAAGTATATCCTGGACTTGTGAGAGGAGACTGGCATGTTAGGTTGCAAACCAGCAGAAACTCTTATGGATCCTAATGTAAGATTGGGTGATCAAGAACTGAGTATCCTGATGGATCAAGAAAGATTCCACAGATTGATTGGTAAGCTAATTTATGTTTCGCATACAAGGCCTAACATTAGTTTTGCAATGAGGTGCATCAGTCAGTTTATGCGTGCTCCTACAGAGAAACACATGACTGCAGTAAACAGAGTATTAAGGTACCTTAAAGGAACCCCCAGTAGAGGGTTGTTTTTTTCAAAAACCTCTAACTGTGGAATTGAAATGTTCACAAATACAAATTAGGCTAGTTCTGTTGTGGATCAAAGGTCAACTTCAGGCTATTGAAATTTAGTCACTCAGAGGAGTAAGAAACAAACAGTAGTAATAAGAAGCAGCACAAAACTAGAGTTAAAATCATTGGCTCATGGTGATGCGAAATGTTGCGGTTGAAGAATTTACTCGAGGAACTTAGAGTTCCTGCACAAGGACCACTAAAACCATTTTGCGATAGCAAGGCCACAATTAACATCAAGTCATAACCCAGTTCATCATGATGAAACAAAGCATGTGGAGGTCAATCAACACTTTATTAATGAAAAAGTGGAAGATGGAAAAATACACATTGTGTATGTTCCAACTGTTAGATAGGGACCCACCACCCTAACTTCTCCATAACAGCTGTTGAGGAGAAGGTTTGGTAAGGGTATATGAACTAGGGAGAATTGGCTCCCGCAGGCGATGTGGGACTATGGACCATGTTAACCACTGCATCCCAACACCCCCCCTGGGCCCACAGCGGATGTGGGACCCAAGGTCCTAGCCACAGCACAGCCCTAGATACCTAAGCTCTGATACCATGTTAGATAGGGACCCACCACCCTAACTTCTCCATAACAGCTGTTGAGGGAAAGGTTTGGTAAGGGTATATGAACTAGGGGGAATTGGCTCCCGCAGGCGATGTGGGACTATGGACCATGTTAACCACTGCGTCCCAACACCAACCTCAAGTCAAGTAGCTGATGTTCTAAAGAAGAGCCTTTAATAAACTGATTTTGAGAGAATGATTGACAAGCTTGGACTGTTTAATGTGTATAGTTGAGCTTGAGGAGAGATGTAAGAAACCTTAAGAACATTAGCCATGAGACAAGCTGCAATTATTCTATATATGGTTAGTATATATTTAACAAGAGTGATATTTAGACAATTGTATATTTTTTATAACTTTCCTTTTCTTCTAGGATTTGACCTAGATGTTACTAGCCATATAAATCTTTGTAGACAGAAGAAACAATAACAATTTTCAGAATCATTCTTCATAGTTTTGTTCTTTATTGTCTCTTTCCTTCCATTATATTTTAAATAGTGTGGCAATTGTTGAAATAAAAATAAAATAAAGTTTATTTAACATAAATAAAATATAAAATCAGACTATGTTACTCCTAAACATAAAATTTTGAATGTATAACTTTAATGAGAATAATATTATAAAAAAAAATCTATCAATTAAAAGAAAAATAAATATAAATTGTTATTTGATATAACCCAAATCCCAACTGGTCTAAAGGTACCTAAAACCAAAATTTTCAAAAGGCAAAACATTTTGCAAAATGCCTTCTAGGTGTGTACTTATAACCACAGACAAACGAAGATCTCTTGTTAAAAACATTTCCTAAAATAGGCCCCCAAACAACAAGTTTTCAAACATTTCAAACATTTAATGGGAACAAAAGAAAAGGAAAACTGAGCTACCACTCGGGTTGTTAATTAAATTAATTATTGTCATCACAGATTAATATACAAAATAATTAACAATTAATAAGTATCAATCATTAATTTAATAGATAAAACTTAATTTCAAAACATTTAAATTTAATTAGTATTAATTAAATCAAAACAAGTCAACTTGGTATAAATCTTTCTCCCCCAAAACAAAACTTCAGAGCTAATGACCCAACTCATTCCAATTACTTCAACAACCACAAAAAATGGTAAAATAATAATCCAGCTAAATTTCCTTGTGACAACCTAATCTCCACCACCAAACAACTTGAGAAGTCATGCCTGAAAAACCCTCATAGTAAACTTCTACCTTAACTTAAGTCAGACTATTTGGCTGACTCGGCAGGTCATGTGAGTTGAAATTCAGATCTCCTTTTTAATAAATATTTCTGTTCTTCCACAGTTCCGATGTTATTCACAAAGATCATTGGTCTCCCTCTAAATGGTTTGGATCTTCAACACAAATCAATTTGTATAAATTAAAGCCACCCACCTAACTTCCTCAAACCATAAAATATAACACTATAAGCACAATGATATTTCATTTAAAGAAAATAGCTCTAGGATCTTTGCATAAACTTTTTTTGCAGGAATATTGATAAACTTCGTCATAGCATTTAACAGTTTCAGGTATAAATCAAACAACAAATTACCTTTGTGAGGAAGACAACATATTGAAGTTGCTGCAATGTGCCATTCATATTATCACCTTGAAGGAGTATGTCTTCAATAATATCATAAGCAACCTGTCTACCGCTCGATGTTATATTAAATACTTTAAATGTTATATGACACAATGACTTCAAATAGCTACAACTGGCAAACCTCACTTCTCTTTACTTGCATAGACAGCATTTTGCTCAAAGCCTTGACGCTTGAGAGAGAACCACGGATCTGGAAATTAACTAACCGAACTAAACAAGTGCATTTTTTAAGTGTTTGATATAAGATCAAATTAACAACGTACTTGCTCAACAAGATGGCTCATCTGAACATTATTTTGCCATGATGACTGTTGAAGCAGCATCGCTCTCTGTAAAGGAAGTACATCAAATACAACCATACAAAGTACACAAGAAGAAGCAATGTGATACACATATACTTGATGAAACAAAATTGGAAAAACAAATAAACTATTAGAGCACGTATACACTATAAACATTTTTACAATATAATAAACATTCTTGACCACAGAGAAATACTACAGAATGTAGGTTTTTTCTTAGAGAGAAAGATTTCTCTTGTTTACTTACATTCAATGAAGAATACAAGATAATATATATACAAAGTAGCTGTTATTCTCAGCCATAAAATCAACTTTAGTGGCTGATATTGTCAGCCATAAAATCTGTCATAAAATCAAGCAGCTGTCAGTCATAAAAACTGGCAGCTGTCTGAGCCATAAATTCTGGCCCAAAACAAGTGATTGCTTAAACTAACTTTGACTAAGAATTTTACACCCTTCCACAAGTTGGGTTGTAGATGTTGTGCAGACCGAGCTTGCAGTTCATCTCTTCAAAGTTAGTTATTGGGAGAGCTTTATTAAGAATATCTGCAATTTGGGATCTTGGGGCACATAGACCAGCTGTACAATCTCCTTGTCAACCTTCTCTAAAATAAATTGTCGATCTATCCCGATATGCTTTGTTCTATCATGATGTACTGGGTTTTTTGCAATCTTATTGTTTCTTTGTTGTCACAGTACACCTTGATAGGTCTTTCTATGACTATACCCAATTCTTCTAGTTATCTTTGAATCCACATTCCTTCACAAATACCAAGAGCTAAAGCTCTAAATTCAACTTCAGCACTACTCCTTGCAACTAGAGATTGTTTTCTTGCTTCTCCATGTTACAAGATTTCCCCAAACATAGGAACAATAGGCTGATGTTGATCTCCTATCAAAAATATCTCCTGCCCAGTCTACATCTAAGAAGATTTCCACATTCCTTACCTCATTCTTTTTGTATAATAGGCCATTCCCTGGAGTCATCTTAAGATACCTTAAGATTCTATTCACAACTTCCAAGTGTTCCTCTGTTAGATTATTCATGTATTGATTTATAACATTAACTGCAAAGCCAATATCCGGTTGAGTGTGTGAGAGGTAAATAAGTCTACCTACAAGTCTCTGATATCTTCCTTTGTCCACTGGAGTACTTTCTTTTCCAAACCCTATCTTCTTGGTTGGATCGATTGGAATACCTGATGGCTTACATCCAAGCATACCTGTCTCTTTCAGTAAATCTAAGACATATTTATGTTGAGAGACAAATATACCTTCTTTTGATCTAACGACCTCCACACGAAGGAAATATTTGAGGCATCCAAGATCCTTAATTTCATACTCCTTCATACTCTTTGGCCAAGAATTTTTTCAATCTCAGTAGCTCTTCCTCATAATCACATGTTAGAATGATATCATCAACATATACAATTAAAAAAGCTATCTTTGCATCACTTGAGAATTTCACAAACAATGTGCGGTCTGCTTGACATTGTGAGTATCCCATCTGATCACTGCCTTAGCGAACCCATCAAACCATGCACGAGGAGATTGTTTAAGGCCATAAAGAGATCTTCTTAGCTTGCATACCTTTCTGTTGCAAATAGAAGTTTCCATTCCTGGTGGAATATCAATGTAAACTTCTTCTTCTAGGTCACCATTAAGGAACGCATGCTTCACATCTAATTGATGCAAAGGCCAATCTTGATTTGCTGTCAAAGAAAACAAAATTCTAATGGTGTTGAGTTTTGCCAATGGTGCAAAAGTTTCTTGATAATCTATTCCATAAGATTGAGTAAAACCCTTTGCCACAAGGCGAGTTTTTAATCTTTCAACACTTCCATCAGCTTTGTGTTTAACTGTAAACGCCCATTTACATCTAACTGGTTTTCTTTCCTGGAGATAGATCAGAAATTACACAAGTACCATTCTTTTCTAGAGTTTTGATTTCTTCAATTACTTCCTTTTTCCAGCCTGGATTTTGGAAAACCTCCTGAATAGAATTAGGCACTTGTATACAATCAAGAAAAAAGGCAAAGGCTTGATACTATGGTGTTAATCTTTCATAAGAAACAAAATTACCAATAGGATGATTGGTGCAAGCTCTAACACCCTTTCTTATAGCAATTGGAATATTCAAATCATCAATAACTAGATTCACTTTCGCAATGTCATCAGTTTTCTCACCTGAGTGAATTGAAGTTGGTACACTTCTCGGTTCAGATTCATGGTCATGTGATGAATGTGTTAAAAACTCTATTTCCTTCTCTATTTTCTTCCTCTTTGTGTAGACACAAAGCTCACGGCTTGCAATTTGTGGTAATTTGGACTGGTCATGACAGGAATTTTCTGGAGTTTGATTAGGCTGAAAATTTTCTGGAATTTGACAGGACAAAGGTGGATTTTGATGAGATTGAGATGATTCAGGTTAAGGAGAATTCCTAGGTGGATGAAAGGATGGTTGAAAAGAAGATGAAGATATCTCAAGTGATTCAATATCACTGAAAAACTCCCAGGACTAATATTCCCTCAAGTTCTCCATTTGAGTGCCAAGTTTGGGTTAATAAAGTTGATGTTCAAAAAATGTTACATCCGTGGAGATATACATCTTTTTGGTCAGAGCATAGTAGAATTTATAAAATTTTTGGTTAGGAGAGAAACCAAGAAAGTTACATTTAATTGATTTAGGATCTAATTTACTGCAATGTTGTTGATGAATGTGAACAAAGACAGTGCATCCAAAAATTTTAGGTGGTAGTGATGAGAGAATTTTTGTGGGGAAACCTTTGGAAAAGAGCTTGATAAGGGGTTTGAAATTTGAGCACTTAGAAGGCATTCTGTTTATAAGATAAGATGTTGTGAGAACTGCTTTTCCCCAAAAATATTATGGAACATGAGAGGTAAACATGAGGGATTTAGCAACGTCTAAGAGATGCCGATTCTTTTTTTCTGCAATTCCATTTTGTTGAGGTGTATCGGCACAAGAACTTAAATGGACAATGCCTAGACTCAAGAGATAATTACCCAGAAAATTTTTGAAGTATTCTTTGGCATTGTCAGTTTTAAGGACTTGGATTTTGGACAGAAATTAAGTTTGAACCATGAGATTGAAGTTTTGAAAGATTTGAGCAAGTTCAGATTTTTCTCTAATCAGAAATATCCAAGTTAATCTAGTGTGATCATCAACAAAGGAAACAAACCATCTAATCCCACTAACATTCTTCACCTTTGAAGATCCCCACATATTACAAATTGACAAATTCCACAATCAAAGAACTTTGAACTTTTATTGCCAAATAAAGTGGGAAACATCTTCTCAAGATACACGAAATTTGGATGACCAAGACGATAGTGCCATAACATTATTTCACTATCTTTGTGGACACTATGATTTGAAATTGACCTTGAAAGACACATTTTGCATTTTAAGCTTGTTTTATTTTAAGGAGTTTGATTAAGGAGATAAGAGTCCAGAACGCATCTCAACACTGCCAATCTTCCTCCCAGAGTACAAAACCTGAAATTCACACAAATTTGAGAAAAACTTAGACACACATTTAAAATTCTTGAGTCGGCTTGCTAACTGAGATCAAGTTGCAATCCAACTTAGGAACATGAAGTACAAAATGTAGAATAAATTCCTTTGTGACTTTGACTGAGCCAATTTCCTCAACTTTTGATAGTGAACCGTCTGCTATTTTGATTGTGTAATTCTCATTACACAGGTTGTATTCATGAAACATAGAAGCGTCACCTGTCACATGATCTAAAGCTCCAAACTCGATGATCCAAGGACTCGAGAGACCTAGGTTGACTTTAAAGGCCTTAAAGAATTTACCTTTATGTGCTATCATGCTATTTCCTGACACTGCAGTGTTTGGCTGGGAAGAAAGATTCTGACTTAAGAGTTTCTGAAAGACTTCAAGTTGTTCCTTAGTGAAAGGAGTTGTCTCTGTCAAAGTTGAGCCTTCATCTTTTGTGACAATATTAGCACGCCCTTCTCTGTCATTCCATGAACGTGAGAGCTTCCAATCTACAGGTTTTCCATGAAGCTTCCAGCAATTTTCTTTCATATGTCCAGGTTTGCGACAATGGTCAGACCACTGCCTCTTTTTTCTTTGTCGACTTTCATTGTAGTTGTTTGTGAAGGGTCTGCGAGCAGAAAGAGCAGAACCTTCAATAGTTGGAGTAGCGTTTTGAGATCCCATCATCACCCTTATTCTGCTTTCTTCTCGTCAAAAGGCTTCTCGAACAATTGGTAATGGTTTGATTCCCATCACTCTTCCTCGAACTTCATCTAGATCTTTTTTAAGACCAAGAAGAAACTTGAATGTTCTCTTCAGCTTTACAATCATTTGATATAAAGCAGAATCATGAAAGCATTTCCATTAAGTTTCAAACATATCAAGTTGCTGCCAATGTCGAGTGAGATCTCTTTGACATAGATCGTGCAGTGTTGCTTCAATCTGAAATAGTTTAGATGAATTATCTAAACTTAAATAAGTCTCCCTAGCTGAATCCCAAATCTCCTTACCAGTTCCATATAAAAGAAAATTCTCGCCAATGTTATTGTTCATTGAGTTAATTAACCAAAACAACACCATGTGATTCTCAGTCTTCCAGGTTGAATTTTGGATCATTTTTCTCTAAAATAGGGATTTCCTCAGTAAGATATTCATCTTTACTTCTGCCACATATGAACATCATCACTAATTGTGACCATTAAAGATAGTTGTGTCCATCAAGTTTATGACCCGTGAGGAGAGAAGGATCCTTCAATCCATCATAACTGCTGCCTCCAGATGCAGTTTCTTGGTTGGAAGTTACTTCAGATGATGTGGTTTCTCTTCCTAAAGACATGTCGTATTTGGTCATAGAAAGATTGCTAGTATTTTCATAGGATGGGCTCTGATACCATGCAGGTTTTATCTTGGAGAGAGATTTCTCTTGTTTACTTACATCCAATGAAGAATACAAGATAATATATATACAAAGCAGCTAATATTCTCAGCCATAAAATCAATTTTAGTGGCTGATATTATCAACCATAAAATCTGCCATAAAATCAGGCAGTTGTCTACTGTTGTATATAAAAATTGCATTATTATAGCCTTGCATTTAGCTAATGATCCATCATTATTCATGCACATTTCTTAGTTTTTGTAGTGTTTTTCTTTCTTTTTCGTACAAACTATTCTTTTCAGTGTTCTTGGTTGTAGAAAGCTGGGAACTAACCGAGAAACCCTGAAGATTGTGAATCAGCCTCTCCGAAAATAAATGCACAACCTGCCTGTGGACTGTAATGCACCTGTGGTCTGTAAAGCAACTGAAGCAACTGGGGCCCAACTCTTATCTCTAACTATAAAAAGGGGCCAAAAGAGAGAAAAGAGGGGGGGAGACAGAAGGGGCTGGCGGCTGAAAAGAAAGAGAGAGTTCTGAAGCTTGGGAAGAGGAGGAAGAAGGAAGAACAAGGCTGAGGAGTTAGAGGCTAAAATCCTGCCGGCATCATAGGGAGTCTACTCAGCCTTGTTGTGATGTGTCCTGCACTACTCTTATTTTCTCCTTTTCTTCTGTAATTGAGACAATGTGTTTGTAAACTTTTCTTAGGTTTGGGATTAGCCCAGAGTGATGACTCTTTGATGTGTTAACACTTTTTGTACGGATCTTTTGTACATTAAAGGTAGGTTTCTTGAGTTGATTTCTGATTTGAGTACACAGCTTGTAATTGTGAAAGTATTACTTGCTTATCTTAAAGATCTAGGATTGCTGAAAGGATAACCTGGGCCTTGGAACCTCTTAAATCACACTGAATCTGCTGAAAGGTAATTCTTGAGGGTTCATCACTTAATCACTGAACTCATTTGGGTTTTGAAAGGGGCTTATCTACCACGAAAGTAGGAGATAGCCTTAATCAAGACCAACTTGTTATCTCTTGAAAGAGAGTAACAAGTAGCTTAGGATTAATACCCTTCAAGAGATCTACCCAAACCCGGTCTAGATCCGACACATCATTCATTCACACTTTGTGGTGAGTTCCCGAATCTAAGCTTATCAAAATCTGATTTTAATCCACACCCTGTGTTCCTGTGTTCTCTGGTTGTGTTTTATTTCTTGCTGCTTGTTGTTTCTATTTTCCATCATTTTTAACTGTCTAGATAACCTATTGTTAAAATAGATTGGTAATCGTACTTGGTCCTCGTGGGATCGATATCTATTTACTACTTGGCAAGACCGTGCGCTTGCGGTTGTGCAAAAACATCTACCATAAAAACTGGCAGCTATATCAGCCATAAATTCTAGCCCAAAACAAGTGATTGCTTAAACTAACTTTGACCAAGAATTCTACACAGAAAAAACATCAAACTGCCATATAACAAAATGTTGGTGATTTTTTAAGCATCATAGCTTACAAGTTTCAAGTATTTGACGCTTTGTGTAACATATGGATGAGTTCCATTAACCCAAGTGATTGAGGAGTGATGTAAAAGAATGATATATGATCAAAATTAAGGTTGAAAATCAATGTAGATGTGTGATTTTCAACTTTCAACCAAAGTGTAACAAACTTTTCCCAAAGATTCTTCTAAAGAATTAGAAGAATAATATAAAAGATAATTAGAAAACAAACTGAATATTAATGAAGAAAACTCAGAAAAATAACAAGTAGAATAGAAAAGGCACTTTATTTCATGAATTAGCCTACCTTAGAGTTTTTATTAAGGGGCGCAAGAGATTCTAAAAATAAGATGTTCCTAGCATAAGAAGCATTCTAATTGCAGTATTATTGGACTGAGACAGACCTTCAACATAAATAATAATGTAATAATCTCCTCAATTAGTGAAAAGAGATTATCATATCTTGCCTTAGTTAGGCCTATTCCATCTTGTGTAAGTTTTGCCAAGTTTAAAGTGATCATGCATCTTCAAATAAGACTCAGCAGCATCTTCAATATCAACATTGATACTTTCTTGATTATGCACTACATCTGGATCCTCTGGTTCAAAATAACTTGTTTAATATTCTCCCAGATAAGAGTGTAAGTGTGAGACATCAAATGTATCATGAATATCAAGTTCAGAAGGTAATTTAACTCTACGGCATTGCTATTGAATTTCTTAGTGATTGTCCAAAGACTAATGCATGTATTTTCAACTTATGATATTCTCCTAGTGGGGGTGTCTCTTCAAACATCTTCAACTTCAAAGGAAAGATGGAAGCGATCAAAATTAGCTAGCTCCTTAAAATTGATATTAGATTATTCAACGTTGGCACAAGCTTAAGCATGTATGTCCTCAAATTTGTCAATCTAATCTTCAGCATTCTTATGGTACAATAGTTGATGCTAATAAAGGAACCAAGTGCAATGGGCTCTTAGGATTGGCCCCATGAACAATCTCAGAGGACAACAATCCAATAGTATGGCTCTTGGAAAAATTAAATTCTAATTCAATCTTTGGGAAAGCATAATCCCATTTCCCAAGAACACAAACTTGTGTGCATAGCATACACCCAAGTGCTACGTTGATGACCTCAGTTTGGCAATTTGTCTTAGCATGGTCCAGATATAAGGTTTCTAGCAAAACACCCAAGAGTCTCCACAAGGTCTTCCAAACAAAACTTATAAATCAGGAGTCACAACCAGATATGACAGGTCCAAGAAGCCCATGATATCGTGATACTTCACTAATGAATAAAATAGCAATACTGACCAACACCAAAATAACCTTGCATGGTATAAAGTGCGTCATTTTGGAGAATCGATCGCCACTTCATATAAAGTATCCCAACCTTTCAATGTGTAGTAAACAAACAACAAAGGCCGCAGAAATTTCAAGTTGTGGACAAGAACGAATGAAAGAGAAGTGTTAGCCTAGTGTTAGAAGATCATTTTATATTTAGAGCAAACATTGCAGCAATTGGCAATATGCAAAGATATCTTGATCAATGTTTGGCCAAAAGAATCTTTCTACAACTGGTTGTACAACTGGCATGTTTTTGTTGTTGTTCCTCTTGTGGTGTTTGGTAGGATTTTGGGGGAAAAACTTTTATCTGGAGTTGACTAAACGTTGACTTAATTAATACTTATTAAAAGGAAAAATTTTACCTTCCTATCCAAATCAGATTATGCTTATTACCTCTTGGTAAAACAACCTGTTGTGTGTGCATTAAAGTGTGTTGTATCTGTTAGAAGTGTAGAAAGAAGAAAGGAGATGAAAAGATGAATGATCTGTATGTGTTATCACATTTGATACAAGTGTATATATATATACAAGAGAGTGAATAGTAATGGGCTTAATGGGCTCTTTAACACCCCCTTCAAACTCAAGGTGGATCAGGAGGATCTGAGACACTGAGTTTGAGAAGATGGAACCGATGTTGTTCTCGAGTCTGCGCTTTGGTGAAGAAATCAGCAACTTGAGACTCAGACGGCACATACTGAAGAACAATGGTCGACTGCTGACAATGTGAGCGTGTGAAAGATGCATCCACAACAATATGCTTGGTCAATTCATGTTTCACGGGGTTGTTGGCAATCTGTATAGCACCTATGTTGTCACAGAGAAGAGGTGTAGGAGTATTACATGAAACACCAAATTCAGCCAGCAACCAACGAAGCCATACAATTTCATATGTGGTAGTAGCAAGAGCTCGAAGTTCCGCCTCAGTGCTAGAACGTGACACCGCAGTTTGTTTCTTAGATTTCCATGCAATGAGAGAAGTACCAAGAAATATGCAATAACCAGTGATGGACCGGCGATCAACACTGTCACTTGCCCAGGTGGAATCCGAGTAAGCGTGAAGCTGAAGCGGACTGGAATGAGCATAGAATAAACGTCGAGATGCTGTCCCTCAGATAACGCAACACACGAAGTAAATGACCATAGTGAACTGAAGTAGGAGCTCTTACAAATTGGCTCAACACATGAACAGCATGAGCAATATCAAGCCTGGTAACTGTAAGATAGACAAGACTGCCCACAAGATGACGATAGCGAGAAGGATCATCTAACAATGTGCCATCAGTGGGGCGAAGCTGAACATGCAGCTCCATAGGTGTAGCTGCAGTCCGTGAATCAGTAATGCCAGAGCGTACAATGAGATCCTGAATATATCGATGCTGAGAAATATAGTAACCATCATCTGTGGAAGTCACCTCGATCCCTAGAAAATAGCTGAGAGGTCCTAAATCAGACATCATGAACTGTTCGCTGAGACGTTTCTTCACAAAAGCAATATACTCTATATCATCACCAGTAATCAACATATCATCCACATAAAGCAGAAGCAAGGTGCGACCACGCTGAGAGGTATGGATGAATAATGCAGGATCATGATCACTTTGTGAAAAACCAGCGTTACGCACCACAGAACTAAATCGCTCAAACCAAGCACGTGGAGCTTGCATGAGACCATAGAGAGCATGACGAAGAAGACAAACATAGCCTTCAGATGTCTCAATACCAGGGGGTGGATGCATATATACTTCCTCATGTAGATCACCGTGGAGAAAAGCATTCTTTACATCCATTTGAGAGATAGCCCAACAGCGAATAGCAGCCACAGCAATCAGAGTACGAACTGTAGTCAGATGAGCTACAGGAGCAAATGTCTCATCATAATCATGACCATGTGCCTGTTGAAAACCACGAGCCACAAGACGCGCCTTATAGCGCTCCACTGAACCATCAGACTTTGTCTTGACCTTATACACCCACTTGCATGTAATAGGAATGGCCTGAGCAGGTAGAGGAACAAGATCCCAAGTGCCTGTCTTCTCCAAAGCTGAAAGCTCCTCAGACATAGCCAACTGCCACTCAGGGATACTAGCTGCCTCCTGATAAGTGTTGGGCTCATAAACAACACCAGCATTAGAAAAACCATATCTGTCAGGCGCAGAGATAGTAGTACGATCACGAAGGTCATACCGAGACATGGAGGCAGGTAACAGACTATCGGATGCTGGATTAGTGGTACTAGCCGGAGCATCAGAATGAGGAGAAATGGAGAGCTTGGGATCATTAGAAACTTTGGGCCGACGATGATAGTGAAAAGGATACGTGTCAGAAGCTGAGGGTGGAGGAATAACAGAAGAAGGAGCTGAAGGTGGAAGAGAAAGAGGAATAACAGAAGACTCTATGGTAGAAACTAATTCTACAGGAGGAATAGAAGGAAGATGAAGAAAAGAGATGGACTCTGTGGAAGGAGAGGAAGAGGTAGGTTGAATAGCAGGAGAATAGAAATAAGGACGACTCTCGTCAAAAGTCACATCACGAGATATGCGAATGCGACATGCAGAAGGATCATAGCACCGATAGCCTTTATGCTCAAGACTATACCCAAGAAAAACACACTCAGTCCACTGGGGCGTTAACTTTGTGCGTTCATGAGGTGCAAGTAAGACATAACAGACACAACCAAAGACTCGAAGATGATTATATCGAGGAGGAAAACCGAATAAGATTTCTCCAGGACATTTACCCTCAAGAGAAGATGATGGTTGCATGTTGATATAAACAGCCGTGGAAACTGCCTCAGCCCAGAAATGAGCAAGAACAAAAGACGAAATCAAAAGAGTCCGAGCAGTCTCAATTATGTGACGATGCTTACATTCAGCGATTCCATTTTGCTGATGAGCACCAAGACAAGAAAGTTGAGGAAAAGTACCCTCAGATGAGAGGAATTAGCTTAAAACAGTGGATAGATACTCTCCCCCATAATCAGAACGAAAAACACGAATAGCAGTAGAAAACTGAGTACGAACCATGTTAGCAAATGACTGATAGATAGATAACAACTGAGATCGATGTTTCATGAAATAGACCCATGTATGTCTAGAGTAATCATCAATGAAAATGACATAATATTTATGACCACCCTTGGAAGTAGAGGGCGCAGGACCCCAAACATCAGAATGCACTAAATCAAACCGACGACAAGACTTGGAAATACTGGAAGGATAGGGAAGCTGTAGCTGCTTGCCTAGCTTACAACTTGAACAATGAAAACCATCATTAATAGAGACACGACCCAAAACACCTTGATGAACTAAGGAAGACAAACGTGAACCACATAGATGACCCAAACGATAATGCCACTGTGGGAAAGTAGTAAAGGCAGGAAGAGCAGACCCCTGAACATGGGGCGTAGAAAGAGGAACGGTGGAGAGCGTGGACGTAGTGGAAGGAAGAGAAAGACGATCTATAATGTAGAGGCCGCGAGAACCACTACGGCGGTGGCCAGTACCAATCACAGCTTTGGTCCGACGATCCTGCACATAGCAAGAGGAATCATCAAACCCAACAAAACAGTGAAGGTCGGTGAGTTGGCCAACAGACATAAGATTCATAGATAGCTGAGGAACGAGAGACACATCAGGAACAGTAAATCGAAAAGTAGTAAGAGTCCCTTGATGTGTGACAGAACAAGAAGTTCCATCGGCAGTCTGAATATTCGCGCCATCAGGAGCAGGTCTGCAGGATGAAAGCTGAGAACCATCGGAGGTCATGTGAAATGAAGCCCCCGAGTCTAAAACCCAAGAAGAAGTAGTGGTACCTGATGCAGACATTGAGGCAGCGGATCCAGATGCACGAACAAGAGGATCAGAAGAAGAAGTGCCAGTAGCAACTCCTCGATGAGATCCAGAGGAGCGTCTGACCCGAAACTCAGCAAGCTGCTCAGGGTGTAACTTGAAGCAGTTCTGAATACGATGGCCTGTCTTCTTACAGTGAGTGCAGACAATAGCGTCTACAGAAGAAGCCTTGATCCCTCCAGTCCGATGAGGAGCCGCTAAAGCAGTGTGTGAGATCACCGATGTCGTAGTAAGAGCATGAAGACGTGTCTCCTCAGCAATCAAAGCTGTAAGTGCTTCAGCAAAGGTAGGGAGCGGAGTACGCCCAAGAAGTTGAACGCGTACTGGCTCAAACTCAGAGCGGAGGCGCATCACAAACTGGAACATGAGGTTCTGCTGCACATGTTTCTCCTTTGCCGCACAATTCTTGCAAGTGGAACATCCCTTTGGCACCATAGCATCCAACTGACCAGATACACGAGTGAAGACCGTGTAGAATTCCTCCACTGAGAGATCTTGTTGTTGAAGACTATGCAGATTTTGTAGCAGAGAGAACCTGAGTGCTTCACTTGTGTGTAGGTACCGCTGTTGAAGATAGTCCCATATTTCTTTGGCTGATAAATGATCGACAAAGCTCATCCTGATGGAAACATCAGTGCTCATACACAAAATACCCATAACACGATCATCAGCAACTTGCCAAGCCTTGACAACTGCTGCTGCAGTTGTCGCAGCAGTTGTCGCCTCATCAGGTGGATCATCAATGAGATGAGAAGCAAGACCAACTGATCGCAAAAGCATGCGTACTAAAAATGCCCATTCACGATAATTGTGGCCATTGAGTTTAATATCCGTGTGAAGTAGAGCACCACTGCCAAGAACCGGATCGGAAGATTGAACTGGATTCGCTATTTTTTTTTTTTTTTGGTGCACCGGCACTGCAGACTTTTACTGTGCACCGGCACTATAGACTTTTACTGTGTGTCGGCACTGTAGACTTTCACTGTGTGTCGGTACTGTTGATTGTCGTTTTGTGTTTGTCTTCACGATGGTGAGAATATGAAGGTTGAGTGAGATTTGATGAAGATGGCCGGAGAAGATGAAGCTGTGGCCGGAAAGATGATCGACAAGGAGAAAAGAAAGAAAAAAAAATGTGGCTGGAGACGATCACCGGCGATGACGACAAAGGTTGGAAGATGCCCGGAGACGATCACCGGCAATAACGACGGAGGATTTGAGTTAGGATTTCAAAACCCTCTCTAATACCATGTTAGAAGTGTAGAAAGAAGAAAGGAGATGAAAAGATAAATGATCTGTATGTGTTATCACATTTGATACAAGTGTGTATATATATATACAAGAGAGTGAATAGTAATGGGCTTAATGGCCTCTTTAACAGTATCATGAGCATCTTCTAGGTTATCACTCCCACTATGAGATCAAGGATCATAATAGTTGTGCATACTTTACATTTTTTGCAGGTAGGTAGAACAATGTATGACTATTGGGTATTTCCAAGGCAACACTTGGATTATTTTCATACTTTCTCGAGTCAACAACAAAACTTCCTTGGGTGCCTGGATCAATGTAGTTGGGAATATTTTGTATGTTTTGATTGTCTTTTTAATGTAGGTTACCTCATGTTTTCAGATTCATTCATGTTCTATTCATGTTCTATTGATTGGTTTGTGTAGTGAAAATAACTAAATTGAGCATGTTCTCGAGTCAACAACAAAACTTGTTTGTTCCTGAATTTGATAAATGGAAGCACGGAACTAGATATTAAGTACAAGATTTGCAAAATCTATTTAGGAACAGTAGCAAATAACTTCTTATCAAGAATCTACGATTTGTTCAGCTATTCCTTGAAATCTGACCTTTTAGAAACAACAATCCAAAATTGTTTGATCTCATTCTTCAGGTGATGTTTGGTTGGTGAGTTGACTAAACACCCATGAGCTATCCCGCCAACTCTTTTCTATAAGAATTAATTATTTTAAAAAAATATTCACAGATTAAGTTTAAAAAATATTAACATTAATAAATAGTTATTCTTAATTAAAAATTATAATTTTTATTTTGATAAGAATTAACTAAGTCAAAAGTATTGTCAGCACATATAAAAGCTTTGCCTCAAGGCCAATATTCAAAACTGTTAAACACCCCTTAACTTACCAATAAACATGACTTTAGAGCTACCCAAAAGAGGTTCATGCTAGCAAGATGTGTGAATATTGAAGTTCATGTATATGGATTTTGTGGCTGATTCTAGATTAAAACTTGTGCTCAGAAAAGTTCAAGAATTTCTTATGGACATAATAACATGAAAGAAAAGTAAAGTAGAAATTTTTCTAAATCTAATCAGTAAGATGTATACACGGAATCATTTGCAACTATCTTTATCATCCATTTTACGAAGCCATTGAACTCTAAGTCTAGACTACGACAATCTAATCAAAACAAAAAGATTTTCGTTAATGGAGGTGTACAAAAGATGTTTTGAATGCTATGTTTTGTAACTCATGGTTCTTTCACTAAAGCGCAACAAAAAACTTAGAATATATAGAAATAAACTTTAGGAACATCCACAGAAGCATCAGAGGCAAAGAAAAGTCTGGAGAAGCACTAAAACATAGTGAGACTTGCTTTTCTCAGTCATCTCGTCTTGATTCAAATTATCTAGAGCATACCTGATCCATGACATATGCCATAGCCAAAGAACGACAAATCATAATAGCTCTAGCTCTTTGTTTGGTTGTCAAACAAATGTAATTGTTCAGTACATCCTCCTTGGAAGTTTGAACCTCGCTAACTTTGTCAATGAAACTTGGGGGTGATAAATCGACTGCCATATTTTCTTGAATCTTTTCCGTTTTTGCTCTTGTTTCTAGTCCAACGCTGGGAAGCTCAACAACCAGAAATCCCACAACAAATGGCTGTCTTACCATGGGCAGAACCAAAGCTTCATACTCAGGAATATATTCCACCTGAAGTCCGCAAGCATTAGGGAGTTAGTAAATTGCAAGTATTGAAATGTTTTCCATAGAATACTAATATTTAAGTTCGCAACACACTTGCTGTTCCGAAAGAGCTGCTTCTGCAGAATGTAAACCTGCTGGTAAAGTAAATTTAGCAACTAATATGACACTATCCACATTTTCAGATTTATCAGATCCAGGATAGAAAGCAACCCGGCGCAGTTCAAGCTGGTTCATAACAAAACTACCAGCTGGCCTCACAAAAACCTGCAAAACAAATTAGTGTGATGATTAATGACAGAAATAGCTCCCTAAGTCATGTTATTTGCATAACAAAGTTTAGTAGGATGTTGTTGCATTTCCTCAAGTCAATAATCAGATTTACAATAGACAAATATACATAAAAAATGAGCACCCTGTTCAACCTACTAATCTGATAACAGAGGACATGGTTTCACCCTTTAGAACAGAAAATAATCTACAAATTATTCCTAATCAATTGAAAAGAGCTCCAACTAAGCCTGAGAAAGGAAACTGAATCAACTTATTCATACATAAAGAACTATAAGAGCTCCAGAAGGTCCAAAATTTGACATTGCAGGCACTGCTCAACAGGAAAGCATCTCAGTCTGAAGCAATTCAGTTCTCAAAATGTGTCAAAAGAATGAAGTTATATATAATTAGAAAAAAACTTATTTCTAACACACCCACACGCATGCGCGCGCGCGAGCGCCCACACACAGTCACTTCTAACAATTACGTCCACATGTTATTATCAACTTCATTCTTATCCTCGGCCACATAGACTGTCTCGTCCAATTGGCTTGAAATCCAGCCATTGAACATGCAAATTATTGCAATAAAAAGCAGAATGAGTGCTTTATAATCTCCATGACTCAGGTTAAATTAATTAGTTCCTTCAATGCATCGTACGAATCAATTCCCTAGAACTCATTTCCACTCCAATAGAAAATCAAATTCAAGAGCTTAAAGGAATGAAACCAACCGAAAGGACAGCTTCATGATGCACGACTGCCCGGAAGAGTTCGAGCTGTTCAATGCAGAGCCGCTGGAAATCAGGACTGGGTGTGATGATACCATTCTTCCTGAATTTCTCCACCCTCTCGGCAAACTCAACCGGGCACGTCGGTGAAGCCTTGAGGATGGCGGCGGCCACCGCAGCGGCGGAGGGCGGGGAGAGGGAGTCCTTGGGAGGCTCCGGCGGGAGGGAAACAGGGCGAAGGGCGGAGTGGATTCTAAGGGATCGGAGAGTTGGTTTTTCATGGCAGGAGTGGGAGTGGGAGTGGCGGTGGTGAGGGAGGAGCTGGGCAGCAATAGCGCTGGAGAGGAGCATGTCGGAGGACTTCCCGTTGCATATGGAAAACCAGCGCCTGCTTTGTAGATAGCAACTGCCTATCTGCTCTCCATCACTCAAAAGAGTGTAAATTCCCTACATTTCTGTGGATTTTAATTTTTCTTCTTGATCACTCAAACGGCAATTAAACCATTCAAAGTTTACTTTTCGGTCCATATGAGCCGGTATGACACCGGGTAGGGTGAGAAAAAAAATCCGGATTTTTCTCTCCAACCTTGATTGCATCAAACTTTAACATCTTGGTAGCCCAATAAATTTGATGTTCTAACTCAACCGGCAAATGACATGCTTTTCCATAAACCATACATTAGGGAGTATGGCCTATAGAGATTTTGTATGTTGTTCTATAAGCCCACAATGCTTCATTAAATCGTTCCGACCAATCCTTTTCGTTGTGCTGCACAATTTTCTCCAGAATTCTCTTCAACTCTCTCTTTGTGACTTTAACTTGACCGATGGCTACTCGATGGTTCGCTCCAAATTTCTTCATCGCCTTCTCAAACTGAGCATTGCAAAAATGTGTTTCCCGATCACTAATGATAGCTCTTGGACTGCTAAACCAGGACAACAATTTTCTTAAAAACTTCACAACTCGGGCATTATTGGTTAGTAGTGCTTGAGCTTCTACCCATTTTGACACATAATCAACAGCCACTGGAACGTACTTGTTACCATTGGAAGTAGGAAAAAGACCCATGAAATCAATTCACCAGACATCAAATACTTCGCACTATTGGATGGAGGTTTGCTTCATTTCATCCTGCGTAGACATAATTCTGCTTAGCTGACAACTGTCACAAGCTTCTACAAATTTTTGGGCATCATGAAACATCAACGGAGAAAAGAATTCTGCTTCTAAAACCTTCTACACCGTCATTATGTAAAATTTTTCACCCTTCTGCATGAGAGACACATCGCCTTACCATCAAGTTGACACAGATTTTGTATAGAAATGGGTCCTCCCACACATAATGCTTCATATTTGAAAGGAACCTTTTGCTCGGCTAATACGAGAACTGAGCACGAATGACACCCAGATACACCCCTTGCGTATCCACAAGTGCACGGGTCGAACAAGTAGTAAAGTGTACCCGAATGAATAAATCAGGTAATCGAATTCACAGGGACTGGTATAGCTTTCAATACTTGTTGGATTTCTAATATCTAGTAGGCTTACTAGTTAGAGTTTAAAACTAATTATGAAGAAAATTAAGGGAATAGAAGGAACGAGGAGAAGAGACAGGGTTCAGGTAACTAGAGATCAGTGATAAGGAGTAGCGCCTTGGATCAATCACTCAGAGAAACATGTTGCGACTCTCACGCAATGTTTATCAGGTACATTCTATGAATTCTATGTGTGCTCTCAAAGCCTTGTCACATCTATGCCAATCATGAACGTCGAGGTTTATGACTGTAACTGCAGGAATTATGTACTTCGGGGTTTGCAACTGCTCTAAGCCAATCACAACTAAGCCAATCAACACACGCCAAGTTTTACAATCATAACTATGCTAATCATGCACGTCAAGTTATGTACCACAAGATTAAATATAGAAATCATTAAAACTACATAAACATTGCGAGAGATGGTCAACGCTACAAATAAACAACTAAAGTTCAAGAATCCGAGGCACCGGAGGACGGTTAGTCCCTCATGGTTCTACAAGAAACATAAGGTAAACAACAAGAAAATGAGATGGAATTCATAAACTCCCTTCTTGCTTCACAATCTTTGTCGGAGAGCGTCCGATGATGATCTTGCCAACGTTCCTCCACTCCCATGACGATCTCTTAGTCTAGATTCGACCCCCAAAGGTGTGCCGCTCTCCCCTCGCGCCGCCTCCCCCAAAGGGGAAGAAAAGATCAAGAAGAAGTCCCCTCAAAACCTAACTTTTGGCTTAAAAAGTGGCACAATGGAAGCCAAGTAGAAGCCATCTCTAAAAGGCTGGACACAATGCAAGTCCAGTCTTCATCACAAAATTCGAATACTGATAGTTGGGCAAGCCAAGCGGGGCCCAGTTGTTCATCAGAGGGGGTTAGTGCCACCGAATAGGTGGATTTCATCGGTCAAAATCAGCGGTACACTAATAACCCCTACAGCAACACCTACAACCCGGGGTGGAGGAATCACCCCAATTTTTCTTGAAAGGAACAAAATCAAGGGCAACAGCGCCCTCAGCAGCTACAGCAGCATCAGCAACAGACACAACCTCAATTTTCGAGGCCCCCACCACCAGAACAGAAGGGATCTTCTCTTGATGCCCTACTTGTTCAGTGCATTCGATCCAATGATGCCCGAATCACAGGGCATGAAGAGGTCATGATGAACCAATAGGCCTCTCTGCAGAATCTTGAGCGCTAGGTCGCACAAATAGCGAAGACGCTCGCAGAACGACCCCCGGGTGCACTACCTAGTAATACATAAGTCAAGCCCCGGGAGTCTCTCAAGGCAGTTACTTTAAGAAGTGGGAAGGAATTAGAATCTCCACCTCCTCAAGTACAACAGGATCCTCCAAGTGAACCAGAGGTGGAAGTTTTAGAGAAGGACTCAGGGTCACTTTCAAGAACAAAACTGAAGGGTAAAGAGAAAGACCCTGTAGCAGAATACAAACCCACATTGCCTTATCCTGGGAAGCTCAAGAAAGACCAACAAGAGGCAAAGTTGAAAAAGTTTCTCGAGATGTTCAAGACTTTGCACATAAATGTCTCGTTCGTAGAAGCTCTCTCACAAATGCCCAAGTACGCCAAATTTCTTAAAGAGCTTTTGACTAACAAAAGGAAATTAGGAGCAGTCTCAACGGTGACACTAAGTGAAGAATGTTCAGCGATCATCTCAAACAAAATCGCCAAGAAAGATAAGGATCCGGGAGGTTTCATCATCACATGCACAATTAGGGGAATGATGGATAAGAAAGCATTGGCTGACTTAGGGGCGAGCATCAATCTGATGCCATTGATAATTTTTCAGAAGTTATGACTGGGGAGCTCAAGCGACTCAAATGACGCTCCAACTTGCTAATCGCTCCACTCGCCAACCTTTGGGAATTATGGATGACGTCTTGGTGAAAGTTGACAAGTTTATATTCCCGGTGGGTTTTGTTATTTTAGACTTGGATGATCGGGCTGAGGTACCTCTGATTTTTGGGCGACCATTCCTCGCTACTTCACAAGTAATCATTGATGTGAAGGATGGTCGCCTAATATTAAGGGTGGGGGATGAAGAAGTAGTATTCAGACTGAATGAAGCTATGAGGCTAATGGTCGCCGCGCGCGTCGCTAAAAAGCGGGCACACGGATCCCCGGCCGCAAGTGCACGGGTCGTCAAGTAATACCTCCTGTGCGGGCATAAGAGGGTCGTATTCCCTGGGGTCCCGAGATCCACTATTACTTCCTCTTCGACAATTGTTTAGCCGAATCAAAACAGAGGTTGTTTTAATGAAATGAAATTTAAACTAACGATAGAAACTTTAATCAATGACAAGTTGCGCACAACGACGAAAAATCAGATAGAGAAGACAAGGCTCCGGGCGAGGATTCCCCCGGGAGAAATACAAGTAAGGATGCTATAGAAACAGGTAATGCATGCATGGAGTATTGTTTTGGTCCGTCTAGGCTCGGAAGTCGACTACCCCGGAACCTCCGTAGTGTAGCCCTAATCCAGTACAAGTTCCTTTATCCAAAGGATACTCACACGATGTCATTGGGACTAAGGAGCCATGGTTGGAGTTATCTATAAGCAATTTCGCTAAGATGAACTCTACAACCTACGGGAGGCTACCGGCACCCGGAACCTCCGGTGTACCGGCACAATGAGTCCTTCTTCATACTATGTGGATCTAATGCAAGAGCGCACCTCGCACAACCAAGCACATTCGATAAAATGAAATGCAGAGTTCTCATGCAAATCACTACAATTAAGCACACAATGTATGAAACCAAATTCCACACCATCCATTCATTGAATTAAAAGCATAGCATCCAATACAAGTATTCCTCCCAAGGTTCACCGGTTGCCCGGCGGCCTTGGGAGGTTTAGTTCAACATGAATAACAAGGGAAGTTTGCACAAATAAGAATACATCAACAAGAAAACTCAAAACTCCCTCTTGACCGTGTCGACTAGAGTTGATGAAGACACTTGCCGAATCCGCGTCGGCAAGCTCTAGGATGATGATCCTCAAGTCCCACCGTCTTCTCTCCCTTGATTTCACTCCAAACCGACCTCCTTTGATGAAGCTTTGAGCGTAGGGATGTTCGGAGGCGTCGTTGGCCAAAATCCCCCGAGAAAAAGCCCTAACCGGGCTTAAATACCCGACCGGTGTGCGGCCTTGTGTGCGGCAGTACACCCTTCTGCCAAGGGTGTGCGGGCTGTGTACAGCCCGCACACAGGCCCAAAAATGGGCCTGGTTGTGTAGGAACGCTTGGGTGCCCTTTGGAGCTCGTTTATCCTTCGTTTCTTCGCTCCTCGGCCTTGATTTTCTCGTTGTAAACGTTCCTCTCAACGCAAATAGTCTGTGGATGCCCTGAAGTAAGAAAAACAAGAAAAACACATCAAAGGCACCTGTTTTATTCAATTAATGCATGAAAGTGTAAGTAATTCACCGTTACAAAACGGTGTATTTAGACACTTATCAGAGGCATCCAATGGCATTTGATGATTCTTGTTATTTTCTTGATGCTACTGATGATGTAATTGGTGAATGTGTGCAAGAAACTTGGCGGAATGACCACCTCACTGACTTGCTAGGGGAGGGACCTCCAGATGAAAAGCCCATAGTGAGGGCTGAAAAAGTAGCTGTTGTCTCACCGAGTGCTGATAAGCCAACTGTGTATGCCAAGAAAAAGAAACTATCTAAGGCTCGGACCTGATGGCAGAAGGTAGAGGATAGGAAGAAACAACAAGCCTCTACCTCAAAGCACGTCAAAGCATGTCCCTGCGAATGTACTCGATGCTGGTGAGGCATTTTTAATTAATTCATTGTCTCCCTTCTTGGAATGTTGTGTTGTAGGACGCCAGGAGAGAAGGTATGTCTTTGAGCCTTCATGAAGTGCGAACAGGTACGTCAAGCTAGTGACGTTAAGCGAGCGCTTCTCGGGAAGCAACCCGATTGGTTTCATGTCTTTTTCTTTCCTTGTTGTGTTTGTTTGTTGTGTTTGTGTGTTTCTTTGTGTGTTGAATCGAGTCCGGTGTGTTTCCAACTGTTTTAAAAGGTTTCAGGCTCAGCACGGGCATAACACCTCCGTGTTGATTGCGGTGCAGTTTACAGGTTTTTAACGTCTTATTTTTCCTTAGCAACACGGGGGCAACACGGCCGTGCTATGGCCGTACTGCACCCTGAGCACGCTGCCCGTACACCCAGCACGGACGTGCTGTGTTCTTCATTTCTATTGAATTTTATTAGCACGGCACAACACGGCCATGTTGAGGGCATGTTCAGCGCAACAGTTCATTTTCTGCGAATTTTTCTTTTAAATTCGGCCGTTCACGTCCGTTCTTCATTCTCACTTGCGAGTTCTCCCGCCTTCACTCTCGGTTTTCTTGCGAATTCACGGACATTTGCGGGGCTTTTGGGATCTTTCGGAGTTTCATCGTTTTCTATTCTTCTTCTATGATATTTTGGTAAGTCGACAGACCCTCATTGCTTAATCTCTCCCAAATCATTATTTATATGCCTTGAATCGTTGTTTAAATTCTGATAAGTGCTTGATTATATATATTTTATAATATCAGTTTACATGCATTGAGCATCACTTTTATCAGGTTTTAGCATTAACAAGGTGTGTTTTGTGTTCTTTTGTGCAAACAGGGCTTTGGAGACATGACATACAGGAAGAAGCAAAGATAGGGTGTGATGACACGTTTCAAGACCACAATCAGAAGCTGTGTTCATATGCATGGGGGTGTTGCCAACTTTCGGAGGAGTACAAGTCATTACACAAACCGAAAGGGCACAAAGGCAGTAGTACGCCCATGTCCCAGCTTCCGTACAAAGCAGAAGAAGGTTCTTGAGGATTTCAAAGCATAGAACACACCCTACCACACGAGCGTGTGCCCGACCGTGTGGACTCCAAGGAAGACTTCGGGGGGAATCACTATAGCATCTACTGTAGCGAATTCTCCGCCGGGACCTCGTAGGGGACTAGTTATCGGCGACCTGGAGGCAGGGGCCGTTATACCTTTGGATACCCACGACTCATTGTTTTCGTTTAGAAACACTTGTAATCTACATCCAACACCCGAATCCTAGGGGGAGCATTGTCCGGATACCTCACTTTTACTGATTGAGAACTCTTTTCCTTTTATTTCCTGCGCACTTGTGGTGACACTCTTAGTGTTGGCCATTAGATCATCAAACACTACATTCATTAGGCTAGATAACAAAAGAGGGGCTATTACTAGTACTTCTGTTCCCTGTGGTTCGACAACCCGACCCTTTGGGTCCACTTTATTACTTGACGACCCGTGCACTTGCGGTAACGCAAGGGGTTGACACACATCACCCTGTTGTGTTGTTGCGGAGACGCATCAAATTCGTAACTTAGGTTTTAGAAGCATCTAGGGTGAATTTTAATTTGATTAAACATCGTTTTACCGTCGATTTTCAAGCCAGGCGTCGTCGGGGACGACGCAGGATTCTGGAAACACGGGCGTGCTTCGATAAGCACGGCCGTGCTCTTACCCAGATCCCTAATTTCGATCCCAGCACGAGCGTGCTCTGGTTAGCACGCCCGTGTTCCATGTAAAACCCTTTTGGCAATCAACACGGGCATGCCACCTTCAACACGCCCGTGCGGTTACTGTTCTAAGCTTGTTAAATTCTTGTTATTTTGCAGTTCATGCCCAGGAAGGCAACCACCTCCGGCCCTTCTTGGAAGAGGGCTCGAGGGGAGTCGTCGACCCCATCCGGCCCCTCCGAGCCCGCTTTTGGCGCTCCCATCCACCAGGAGTGTTACTCTCGTCTGAGCGCCAGGAGATTCGGTGAGCTGAGAATGATCGACTGGGAGGTCCTGCGAGAGGTCGGCATGGAGGCCGATGTACGTAGATATCTGGGAGCAGGCGCCTGGACGCAGCTGCTCGGCATTACTGACCCAGCTTACCAGAAGCTCTATTTGGAGGTCCTCGCGACTTTCGAGATGCCCGAGGGCCGATCAGCTACCACCGCGGTGGCACCATCCAGTTCTAGGCGTTTGGCGAGTTGCACCGGATGAGTCTGACGGAATTCTTCGTCAGACTGGGCCTGTACGATGAGGAGTTCACCCAGACTCCAGAGTACGATGCACTCCTTGTTGCTCGGCTACCGGGGGAGTCTCAGGAGGAGTGTTGGCGGCGTTTGAGCACGGACCAATCTTATGACCCTCGCCGGTCCAAGGCCTCATCCCTCCGTCTCCCAGCTCTCAGGTACATCCATTTCATTCTCAGTCATTCTATTACGGGCAAGGGAGACAGCACCGGGGTCGTCAGTCACCGTGACTTTGACTTCCTTCTGAGCATGCCGGATGGCTTCCATCTGCACCTCGGTTACGAGGTCGCCTTCAGTCTCTAGCATCAGGGTCAGGACTCTCGAGTTGGCGCGCTCTTTGGCGGACCCTACGTCACGCGGCTGATTAGAGGGATGGGCCTCCAGTCCGGCCTTAGAGCGATGAGGACGGTGGGAGACGTGATAATTGTCTCCGTGGACACCCTCGGCGCGATGGGTATTCTCCGCGCTACGCACACCTCCCACGGCCCTTAGTACCATGCCACACCTGCTGCCAGTGCCCCAGACTCCCCACCTGCCGCCGTCGGTCCGTCGTCCCCTCGCACCCCACGCGCGCGTGCCTCCACGCATATCCCCGACTCTCCCTCAGCTAGCTCCCCCTCTTTCCGACGATGGATGATCTGGAGCATGCAGCGGTTGGCCTCTCACCTCGACGTCACGCTCTCCCCTCCTCCGCATCGTGCTGCTGCGCCTGTTTCCCGGACTGTGGGGGTTGACACCACCGATCTTCCCTCTGAGTCTGACACCGATTCCGAGAGCTCCGGATTCTGATCTTTTTCTTTTTCTTGTTTCTTTATCTTTTCTTGTACTTTATTTTTATTTTCGTTATATTTTGTTCTCTTTGAGTCAGTTAGCAAGGGGAGTCCCCTACTAAACTGATCTCTTTTTAGTGAGTTTTATTTTGTTTGTTGTTTTTTGTTTTATCTCCTTCTAATGCTTGCATGCTTAATTCAGGATGTATGGATATTTATCTTGCGGTTGTATCAAATGGCTCTCCCCCTTGATGGTGCTCAACACATGCCCTTATTTGTCATGGAATTATTTATCACGGGCACCTCTCCTTCAATTTGGTGAAAATTCCCCAACTCTATCTTCCTTGCACTTGATTATTTGTTTTATGATGCATGTGCTATTTTTAACATTGAGGACAATGTTTCATTCAAGTGTGGGGGAGGGTTGTTTATTTGTGTATAATATGTCTAGATGTTGTGCATGACTTAGAACGATCTATGATATTTTTAATTGAGAATCACTAAGTTAAGGAGTCATTGAGCATGCTATTGCACTTTTGTTGAACTTAATGTTTCATTTTGCTCTTACTTTGGAAACCCTAACGCGAACACTTAGCCTTCTGTTGTGTGGTCACTCTGTTAGAGCAAGGGCTAGTTTTACGTATTACGAAAAAAATTAGATGTTGACTCCAAACTCAAATAATAAAAGCTAGAAAACGAGAAGAAATTTCAAAAAGTGAGAAAAAGAAACGAATTTTGACAAGTCGGATTCCTTTTCTATGGATGCCCTGTCGAATTCTGTTAGAAAGATGGTAGAAAGAGCTATTACCTTAGAAAAAGCGAAAGCCGCACTTGAGTAGTCGGATTTTAGGCATCACAAATGTCATTTTTGATGACATACCAAGTGAAATGGCTGCCTCTAGGGTGTATAAAGCTAATGCCCAGTTTAGGAGTCATCTTGAAAGAGGGAGAAATAATAGCTTGAACTAGACTCCCTCGAGGACAGTTTTGACATACTTGGTGAGGCGGCACACACACACGGGAGTACGAAGTAAGAGTAAAATCTTTCAAGAGCTTTCAATGAACTAAAACACTAGCTACTCTGGACTCCTCAAACTTTAGGAATTTTCTAACTTAGCTGAGATCAGAGGTCATGCACTCATCACTTTATTAGGGAATTAAGGTTGCTTGAGGACAAGCAACGATTCAAGTTCTGGGGTATTTGATGAGTGCATTTCATATATGTTTATTTTATGTCTTACTCTCATGATTCTTGAATTTATCAGCATTAATTCTCCAAATTCAGTGCTATTTGAGGTATTATTAGTTTTCCATGCAGATATCAAAGTCCTAAGGCAAGAAGAAGTGATTTGGAGTAATTTGAGGAGCTGAAGGACTTAGGAGAAACCTCATCAAGCTCAACACGGTCTCAACACGCCCGTGCTTCAAGCCGTGCAAATTGCAATAGAATTCAGCCGAGAGCAACACGCATTATGGACCCCGTGCAGATTACAGGAATTTGAGTTTCATGAGTTTTATTCGGTCGTAATCTGCACGGCTTCAACACGGCCGTGCTCACATCGGAAAAAGTTTAAAACCCCATAAACTTAGGTTTTTGGGGGACTTTTTGGCGGCGAATGAAGAGAGAATGAGAAGGGGGCCTTGGGGAACCGTCCTCACCATCACAAGGGAAATGTTCCACGAATGGTAGGCCGATCAGGAGGAGAATCCATTCCATCATAGAGCCTCGGATAGTCTCAAGGATGCAAGAAATTAGGGAGTTTTCAACTTCTTGTGTATTAATTTCTTTGGCATTTACCTTGTTGTCTAACCTCATGAGGGGCTAAACTCTCTTAGGGAGCCCGGGGGGAATATTCTGATGTTGTATCTTGAACTTGAATACTCTACTTGCAGTATTTATGAATGTCTTGTTCCTTGCATTAAATCTTGGTTGTTGACTATCTTGAATGTTGTTGAGTGGTTGAATGCTTGAATGTTTGGTTATCTTATCTTAGCTTGTGAATCTTATTGATAGTTGCAAGAAGTGAGATCTCAAATTAGGGTTCAACAGCACTGTGAGTATCATTCATCTAGCACAACTAGATTTTAGAATTGAAGATATCTCTGATAGGTACTGAGAGAGTCCAAGTTAGTGAGCATCATGAATCCAACCCCGGGGCCCCATCTCCTCCATCGAGTCAATCTTTACCTTTCCCTTAGTGAATTACCTTTCTTCAATCTCTTCCAGTCCAACCTAGAGTCAATTCAATTCCTCTTTATTTGATTAGATATTAAGCAGAGCGATAGTATTAGAAGATATACTAGTCTCAGTGGATACGACTACCCGATTTTAAGGTACATTTTATTAATAGTATGACCCGTGCACTTGCGGATACGCAAAGGGGCGTGTCAAAATATATTTTTATCTAAATTGTTTGTTTTCAAGAATAATAAAAACAGAAAACGTGGTTTTTTAGAAAATATAACTATTTTCTATTATTATCATGCTTTTTTGGGCTAACAAGTACTATTAACCCTCCATTTGGAGATGCAATGTATCAATTTTTTCAGTGGGTTCATTTATGTCTACTTTTTGAGATAAATTTTAACAAGGAGCTGGTTTTCTGCGTAAGCTAATCTGACACCTGGGATGGTATTAATGACTATTTTAACAAATAGTTTATCATCGAACCAAAATTTAATAAAAATACATCAAATTATTTTTTTTAAAAAAATGACTTCTGTGCATACTTTTCTAAGAGAAAATTTTTATCTTTACAAATGCCCTATTCATTCCATAAATAATTTATCACCTAACCAAAACTAACATTTAATAAAATTACATAAAATTTAAAAAAAAATGACTTCTCTGCATACTTTTCTAGAATAAAATCTTTATCTTTACAAATGCCCTATTCATTGCATAAATTATAAATTTTGGAAGACTACCCCCAGAATATATCTACTCCTAGATAATTTCACAAAAAAAGTCTAACTTTTTGTTGGCATTTAAAATTTTATTTACATTATAGATGGAGAAATATGTACTTGAATTTATTTGTTTGCCGAGTAAATGTTCATTAGATATTTCAAAACCAATTATATTTATTGAAATTGTTTTTTGTTATATAAAATATACCAAAAGTTTTCATTGTTAAAAGTTATTAATCATAAGATCGGAATTTGTCATATGTATGTTTTGACATATTATAGACTCTAATTCTTTTTGAGGTTTATGAAAGTTGACAGAGATAATTATAAATGAAAAAGTTAATTCTTTTACTAGGGTTATATCATCTAACAAAAGTATTTTTAATTTAAATAATTAAAAAAATATTTTTTTTATTTCATGCAAATATTTTTCATATTAAATCTTATATTAGTAATGGAAAAGGTTTAATTGCATTTATTTTTTAACCAAAACTTTCAATATCAATTAGAGTAAGACCACCCACTGATGATGGACACTTGATTACCTTTCATTTGTCATTTATATGAAAAGAGACGGAAACAGATGAAAAAATTTCTTTTTCTTAGGGCATGCAATTTAAGCAAAATAAGAAACCTTAAAATTACTTAAAAGACATGTTCTTTTTAACCAATCTATAAATTATATTTGAAGGTGAGCATTGAGTTGGTTTATGTCCAACTTGAGTGAAAGAAATTGGAAAATATTGAAATATTTGAAATCAAAGAATGAGAAATATTGAAACTCGAGAAACTGAGTTTCTAAAATTTTGTATTGGCAAAACTTTAATAGGGAGGAACAACATAGTTGAAAGTCAATTCATTGTTGGTGATATTTAGTGCTTACATTATTGATAATAATAATGGTTTTAATTTTTTTATTGAGTTCTTAACGAAGCTATGAAATCTATTATTGTGTATTTTAGTTTGCTTTTATATCTCTTCTGTGTACTTTTTTTTTGTTCTTTTACTTATTATTATTTATTCTAAAACTCATTTTCTCATAAATATTCTACATATGACATTATAATATAGTTGACTAAACTACTTTTTCATATTTTGAAAGATGTGTTTATATATACGGTTGATTTAATACATTTCAAAATTATAAAAATCCCCGAAGTGAAGCGAGGGAATTTGCCTAGTATGGATAATATCAATATTAAGATTTTTGATTATATACTCTCAAAATTACTTTTCATTAAAATTCACAAATAATAAATAATTTAAAACTCACTTGACCATCTTTGAACTATAAACACACCCATATGGATTCGTTCAACATCTAAATAAATAGGACGGCTTGCTTGAGAAAGAAATAAGCTTTCAGCAAGAACCCAAGCTTGCACCTTGGAGCAAAGTCGTATGAAAAATTCAAAAGTAATCATTAGCCCTTTATATAAGTTAGCAATCTTATCGTCAGCACTATTGCCGGTAGAAAGTGAGTTTAATTCTTATGAAGGAGGTCACAAGGTCAATTCCTGGAACCTAATTAATAGACTTTATGAAGCAACATGCAAAAAAAAAAATTCCTGGAACCTAATTTTTTTGTAGGTCACTAAGTTTTAAACTTTTTTCATTAAAGTAACCATGTTTTGATTTGTATCAAAACGGTTATTAACTTTTGATTTTGTTACGTGGCCATGTGGGTGACATGGCATCATGGTGCGTGGTAACCTAATGCTGACTGGGCAAATTCCGGTAGCCACATCAGCAGAAAGGTTATGGTCACTCGCCAGTAACCTCCCAGGAGAAACAAAATCAAAAGTTAGTAACCGTTTTGATACAAATCAAAACATGGTTACCTTAATGAAAAAAGTTCAAAACTTAGTGACCTACAAAAAAATTAATCCCTCACGCGTGTGAAACCGAGAGTTTAACCCCTTCCCAAAACATCATTGATTATTTAGTGGGCATCTGAGTGGCAATGGCTTACGCCCAAAATAATAATAATAATAATAATTATAATTATTATATATATATATATATATATATATATATATATTATGGGGTAATAATTTATTTACGTAAATACATAGATTCCTATTTACTAGAAATATTAATTGAAAATCATTATATTATGATTGAGTAACTATTATTTATAAAAATATTATAATTTTTTTTACTGTTTACACTGTTCAGTATTATTTGTCACTGTAGCTAAATTAATTATAACAGTTGGATGCAAATCCAATGGTTATTGTAAAAATCCATAAATACTAGGTCCTATATATATATATATAGTATCACCAACCAACAAGCAAGATAAATATACATCATTAGAATTCCTTGCGTTTGTGCAAATCAATCGTAATAACCAACATACAATACCCTCGAGAGAAGCCTGTGGTAGAAATAACTCATCAGTGCCAAAAGGAATATTAATAAAAATTAATAAAAATTAAATTAAAATAAAAAAAAGACTTATATGAAAAGCCTTGCTTATGTATAACTCTTTATACACTGAAACGTTAGTATCTCTGTTCCTCTTACAGATATGGGTACTATTAGATTGTTCAGATATACTATCTGTAGAAAACTTAAAATACCCACATTAGTTTAGACAAGAAAACTCCTAAATGCAGACTTCAACTTAGGTGTCAGAAGCAGCACAAAGGCTAGTATTGATCCGAGAAACAAATTGATCATGTACCACAATGGGTCAGTGTCTGTTTCGCTGCTTGCATCCTTTGCAGATGATGAAACAAAGGATGCCGTTGGAAGTGCTTCAATTACTGCATCAGCGAGATCTGAAATGAAGGAAGAGGTACATCCGAGAGCAGGGACCCTCCCCCAGTTCTTAATGCCGGACTCTAGAGCCAAATTCTTGTATTCCATGTCAATTTCTTCAAGAGTTTCAATGTGTTCACTGACAAAGCTGTATATATATGGGAGAAGGAGAAAGATAACATTTGAGATAAATTGATTGATTAATGAAATACTTTTCTAAAAAGATGTTGAACCATAAATGCACACATGAAAATATGCAATAAATTGCATATTTCCATGCAAACTGTCAACCAATCCAAATAGCACGGTATCCTCCCTAACAGTATTCCAAGTCACAACCATAACCAGATAATTACTAAGAAATATGAAGTTCAGATTAACTGTACTGAAGTCAAGAAATCCACAGCCTACCAAATCTAGAGCATCCTAGTCTGTCACTGCCTATTGGCTAAATGCAAATACACCAAGTAAAAGCGATGTTACTGTAGAAATTTCCCAAAAGAAGAACGCTGTAAGTTCTATGTTTTAGCCAAAAGTTTGAGCCAAATATTCAATTTCCATAAAAATGAACAGAGGAAAATGATGACCAGATTCTACCTGATAGGAACAGCTAGAAGGCTCTTCACACCTTGCTGCCCAAGTTCAACCAAGACTTCATCTGTGTAAGGCTTCAACCATTGAACTGGCCCTACTCGACTCTGCAATTATCAGAATAATGTTAAATGCAACTATAAACTTATCAGATCCAAAAGTAATATCTTATATGCTTGATTTTTATAGCTTCAGATGTCAAGAAATGAATTTATATCTTAACCCGCTGGTACAAAACAGGAAAACAAAGAAATAGTGACGACTGCAACACCTGATATGCAAGAGTATGGGGATTGCCGATTCCTCTTGATTTTAGTTCATCCATGATCAGGCTAATACAATCTTCCATCTGATCTCTGTATGGGTCTCCTGCATCCTCAACATAGCTAACTGGCACTCCATGTGCACTGAAGAATATCATAACCTATGATTGCAAAATGAATAAGCTTGTGAACATTTCTACTTTAAGAATTCTCATTGACTGTGCCTTAAACTAAAAAATAGTCAATAATGGGAACTCTCACAAAGTGTAAGGAATGAATAGGTGCTCTCAAAGAGCAATCATTAAAATAACAATAAATAATAACAATAACAATAATAAATTAATTGTACATGGGAATGAAAATAAAAATTAATTCAAAGAAAATATAAAATCAAACAAAAATAGTATGCTATCAGTCCGTTGAAACAGCTTTAACTCTATTTGCCATCCATGAAAAGCAATGTGGATGAAAATCAAGTAAATTTTTGATAGGCCATAACCTTGCTGAAAAAATATGGCTTTAGACATCAGTATTTAACCAAAGATAAATGCAGGAACCAGGGGCTACTCAAGATTAGCTATTTGTGCATCACTGAGTTTACTTAATTACAATATCACAATGATGCAAATTCCACCCAAAAAAAAGTGCAAAATCCCAACAAGATTTTTCGAAAGATTGAATAGATGTTAGCATCTGTGCAGATACAACACAAATATGCATGTCTGCCACAACTGCCACAACAGTTTCCACTGGAAGGTTGCTTCAATAATGCAAACAAATTAGATGATGCACATGAAATCAGAACAAGTATCTTGGCATGCCTTTTGCCATTTTAAACCCTCCATGATAAAAGCTGATGTACTAACACAGTAATTGTTAAGTTATTGTGAACAAAAGTTCAGTTTGTCAATCTCTAAGTTCTACCAAGGTCAAAATTTAACACCAAATTAAAAAAAAAAGGAAAATTGAGAACAAACACAAACAGTAGATGGCATAAATGACGAAAAACACAAATCAAGTTCAAAGTATATGATTTGGATCAGCAGGAATATTCTCCTTTTCCCTTTACTAGCATCAGCCAAGCCACCCAACATCTTACAGTGAGAACAAACTCAGAACTTCACCAAACCCCTGATGAAAGGCTCATGCAGTTCAGCAATGTGTTTTATCTGACTGGCAGAAGCATACCCATTTTCTTTCAATAATATCCACCATGAAACAAATGCAATATAACTATAAATATTACTGGAGGCCATATGATATAGGTCAACAAATGCAGGATGCATGGTATTTACAATATTAAATTATAGAGACACCCAAAACACTTGGAACAACTCACAAACCTTCAAACAACACAGATAATGGCAATAAATCAAATCTCGTGCCCAAACTATCCTGTTTCAATTAGAAGCATTTCTCTTCTTTTCACTTTTTCCACTTGAGTGTTGAAAGGAGGAATGTTACACAACGAAAGTATCTTTTGCATGGAAAAACTACACAATAAAGTCATCCCACAACCGTAAATGGAAAATAAATTTGATTTATGGTAATTACACAAAAACACGATAAAGGAAACATCCTAAGTGTAGGCCTTATCTTCAATATATCAAATAATCAAACACTAAAGAATGAGAGGTGGAAAATGGAAAGCACCAAATGATACATTGATAGAGGAATAAGGTGGGTTATCTTTTGAGCAGTTTTTGGAAATCACAAATACAAAAAAGCAAAGGTAGATAGGTATCTGTTGATGTTTTCTAGATCAATGCCAGTATATCTACAGGTCTATAAAGACGGGTGAACTAAATGAGAGACAAACCTCCTGAGGATCAGCAAAATTCGAAAGCTCATTTTCGATCAAGTCAGCCATAGACTTTATGTACCCTTCCCGCTGATACCATGACTCAATAATAGAAATTGGTAGTCGAGCAAAATGGGCATCTTCCCTAAGAAAAGAAGATGTTAAGCTCTATAGTACCCAACTCCGTGACAAATTAAATGTCAAGCATAATCCAGAATAATCTAGAAAAGCAGACTTTATTCACCTGAAGATGCGCATAAGAAGCTTTATGCTTGACCCACTTGTGGATATAGAAAATTGAGGATAAAGTGGAAGAACTACAAGCTTGGTGACATTATCCTTCTTGATCTACCACATGCAAAAACAACAAAAATGTCATAAACGGAGACATAAGATACAAAACCATGTCAATTGTGAGGTTTATCATGTTGAAAAACTTTGATACTACACTTCTCAATCTATCAAGAAAAGTATACAATTCAGGATTTCCGACAATTTAAAACCACAGATATCTCATTGATCTCAAGTTGATTAACAAAATGATTTGTTTTGTATTTTCAATATGATTTCTTTAACCTTTTCATTGGATAAATGGTGCGACACAAGAATGTTAAAATCAACATAGCTCACATTTCATTAAAGCAAATAATGCTTTTCACTATTCATTTTCTCACATTAAAAGTTTCCACCTAGTCTTTCTGTCTATATTATTAAAAACATTACTATTGTCAGAAATGGATAAAAGTTAAAACAATGACTATGAGATGCTAGTTAGATATCCTACTGTAGAAACTCCAGATAAGCAACATTTGTAGATATGAAAATCAGGCAAATGCAAGATCTCAACCATGCTCTAACGCATGCAACAGTGGCTGTATATTAGGTTATTGGAGACTAAGAGGAAAAAAGAGGAATGAAAGATCATCCAGAAAAAGCTGCTGCAAATTAGAAACAAACCTGATGAATGGCCTCTTCAGTGAAAGGATGCCAATACCGCATTGCAACATATACATTTGCATTAACCTTTTTTTCTTTGAGAGCATCTTTTAATGCGCACGCCTGTGAAGTCAAATCAAATATTAGTGCATATTGATTTCCGATTAAGGTTGTCGTCTAATTCAAGGTTTACACTCTCAATATCAGCATTTCTACAAGAAGCATGGCTAATGAAGGTTCTGGGTATGGTAAGTGAAGAAGAAAGCTAAAATAAAGAAGATATGTAGCATAGTTAAAAAAGGATCAACACTTAGACAAAAATAATGAAACAGAAAATATCGCTAAAAATTTAGAAGGGATCTGAAGATAACAAAGAAGTTCACCTGTTCATCTGTTATCCTACGCAAAGGTGACCCACCACCAATGGCAACATAACCTTCTTTGCTCTTTGGAGCTCTAAAAACTGAAATAAGTTGAGCTAATGGTCGTTGAAGAAACCGGAAAAATCGGGGGAGTCTTATGATATCCTGTGAAAAGATGAAAACGCAAATCAAAAATCAAATTCGTCACCTTCCACATTCATTAAAACTATATTTGGGTTGACACATTGATGTACTCATAATATACATACAATGTCTAGATGATACAATCAGAAAAGATATGGAGACACAAAAAGGATGGCATTCTTAACCAAGATTACATATCAAAGACATGAAATTACCTAAGCATTCAAAAAATAAGAACATTAATTATAAGGAACACGTTTGATATAGAAGAATAACATACTGGATCAGAAAACAAATTGAATAAAAATGGTTGAACATCATGAAGTTTCTCTGGGCCACCAAGGTTTAACAACAGCACACCAATTTTTTCTTGAGAAGTATTCTTCCAAACTCCAGAAAAGTTCTCCTCCAAGGTACATTCCCTTATAGAAGAAAATGCCTTTCCAAGCAATTGTCTTTCTTGAACAGAAAGCTGAAAATTTGGTTTGCCATTCATCTTAAACTTATCAGAGGATGCATTTAGGTGCAAAGAAAATTGCCCATGAGAACTATCACATGAAAACACATATTGTCTATTGCACACCCTGCAAAAATAAAATAAAATAAAATAATATAACATAACATTAAAAAAAAAACATGATATCTAATCAAACAAGAAGAAATATTCATATGAACAATCAAATCGAAACATGAAAATGATCTTAAATGAGAAACTTACAAAGTTGGTGGAGGAAACGTTCTACGATGGCAAAGACCGAAGAGATTCATGTCGAAAACCCTGCAACCCAACGCATCCATTCCTTGGCACGAATCGAACCTGCCAAAATAGAACAGAACTTTATCGAGAAAATACCAATCAATAAAGTAGTTTGAACAAACCCTAAATCCATAAAAAATGACAGAAAGATGAGAAAACTCCAAGATCAGCTTCAAGCAATCACCGAAATGCAATCACCGAAATCTCATAAAAAAAAATTGAATCCCAAGAAAATGAATATTTTACCTCGATTGGGAGAGAAGGAATTGCAAGGGAAATCGAAATCTAAGAGCGATCTCTAGTTTCACAATTCCAATGATGGCCTTGGGAGGTTTGACTGCAATAACGAAAAGCAGGGAGCAGGAAAAAAGCCAATGAAGGCATTCTTCAACGGAGGCAGGTGGCCCCAAAGAGACTTTCTTCAATGGGAAATACCAAACGCACCCCTGTACTTTATTAGTATTTTTTTTAAAAGAATATATTTTATAACTTTACAAAATTTTCATTTTGTGTTCTTTTCAAATGGATCCAACAAATCTCTTTATTTTACTATTACTTTTTCATGAAAATATTATTTTATTCTAATTTTCAAAACTTTTTTTTCAGAAAACCACTTTTTTTTTTTATTTAGATGAAAATTGTAAACGAGCTGATCTCGCACCACTTGGGATGCCAACTCAAGCTCAGCTGGTTTATGCACCGGATGGCTCCGGTGAGTTTCCCGAAGAGTGGTGGCTAAGCAAGCGAGTGGATTGCTTTGTTAAGTTTAGTGGAAGATGTAAAATTTTAAAGGCAATTAATAGAATCGTAAAATAGGATCAAGTATAAATAAATTCTAAAATACATGATACTTCAAAAACATACCTGATGCGGAATTTGGTTGAGCCATCACTATAGAAATAGAAATACTTAGTAAATAAATCGATTTCTCTCCATTTCTCTTTTTACGTTACGGCTTTTGCTTTCTAATGGAGAAGATGCTTTTTGACGTAATAAAATCTGTAACCATAATGAGCAGAGAGATGAGCAATTTATATATAATCTCTAACTAATTTGATACATCCATTACATAACCAATTGAAAGGTTAAGATCTGTCCACTTTAAATGTTATTAATATTATTTATTAATATATCTAATAATCATGCCACTTTAAATTAGCATAAGATCTAACCTAAGATTCTATCAAAGAAACATCATGATGATAATACTAATAAATAACAATAATAATAATAAATAGTGGAAGATTTCAATAAAACCGTTAAAAAAACATAATACTTATTAAAATAAAGAAGCTCCCAAGGAAAATTATCCCTATGTGATGTTTCAGCTTTTCCGAGCATGTGTCGTTGTCTAAACTGTTTAGACAATAGTTGTGTCTTGAGTCTTGGTGCGTTTTTAGTCGTTTTGTATTTAAAACACAGTTCCCAAAATAAGCACGGATGTGCTTGTGACCGTGCTCTTGACGGTGCACTTTAGGGATGATTTGGATTTTGTTTCCAGCAGCTTATAAAGTGTATTAAACAAAGCACTCCTGTGCTTCCGAGGGTGCTTGTGAGTGCACGGCCATGTTAGGGGCAGAGAAGCTGTGTTTTACTCGCACCGATCTTCTTGTAAAGTGCACAAACATAAGCACGCCCATGCTTCCTGCCCGTGCTTCGCGAGTGAAGTTCGCCCTGTTTTTTCTGTGAAATACATGGGGCCGAAACATGCCCATGCTTCAGGCCTATGTTTGTGAATGCATGGGCAAGGGGCTGAGAAGCACACCCGTGTTCAACCCGTGTTCGCCCAGGGGTATTTAAAAGGTCTTGAACTTGAGCCCTAATCGCCCGATTTCTTTTCTTCTTCTTCTTCCTACCTTTATTCCCTTTGCTTTGGATGAGAAAAAGTGCCATTGTTTGACCTTCCTCTCTCTTTTGGTTGAAGATTCTTAAATGTAAGCTCTTCTTCTTCCTCTTTTCTCCTTGTTTCATATTGATTGGATGAGCATGCTAGCCCTAGGTTTTAGATCTTGAACCTTGGTTTGTTATTGATGAAATTGTTGATTAGTTTGGGTTGTTTCCTTCATTCTTCCTTGTATCTTGAGTTGGTTGCAGAGATATATCTCTTGCTACCTTGATGACACTTGTTTTCCTTGTTCTTGAAATCAGAGTTACTGTAGCACAGAGAATTCCATTGTAAAACCTTTACATTCTTAGTTGTTTGGAGAGTTGATCTCCTTGGAAGTTCGTTGGAACCCTTAGGGGCAAGTTCATACCATTCCTAAGCTTTGTTAGAGTTTCTTGGTTTATAACATAAAGAAATTCATGCTTGTTTTTCGTTGGTTTTGTTTTTATTTTGAGCTCTTGTGGCTTGCGTTAGTGTAGGTAGTGAGAGCTCCGCCAGAGGCAAAGAACCGTGTCGACACGGAAAGTGTCAACACCCGCAAGCGCACGGGGTCGTCAAGTAATAAACCACTCGTGCACGCACGAGTGGGTCGTATTCCCAAGGGGCCCGAGGAGCTACCTTACTCACTTCTCACTTGTTGTTTAGCTCACCGATTCCATTTTTTTAAGAGAATAAATAAGAAAGAAAACAAATAACAACAAGAGAAATTTTCTAAATAAATGCGACTGAATCAAAACACGGGAGATGCTCAGGGATGAAAACGGTCATGGACGAGGATCCCCAAGGGGGCTACTCAAGTGAGTAGGATATTTGAGAAATTAAGTATGTGGCTAGTTAGACCGAGAAAACCTAAGCTTAGGCCAACCCGATGGTCACGGCAATTGACCCCTAACCCGGTACAAGTGTTGAATAAGGAATTTCTTCCACTCAACTTCTCACACGGTTGCAAGGAGAATGATGGTTTCCTCAAGTTAGGGTGGAAACACTAGTTAGTTTTCAACCCTAGAAATGGGGGGGGGGGTACAAATACCCGATGGTCACGGCGTATTTATACAATAATTCTTTCCAAGTTTGGTAGAGTCTAGCACTAATGCAATGGTCATGCTACAAAGTGCTACCAAGAATTTGATACAACAATTAAGCATATGTACCAAAATAATCAAGAATACCAAACAAGGATCACAACAAGCCAATCATACAATAGATAACTCAAATAATCCAAAACATCACAAGTTTTGCCCCCAAGGTTCACCTACATCCGGTGACTTTGGAGTTTAGTTGTTCATGTTCAACAAATCCACCACATAAACCATACAAATAACTAAAATAAACATGAGGAACACTCCCTCAAATGGTGAAGGCCGAATGCCGCTTGAATCCCCGGAGAAAACCTTCCGAAGACGCCACTCGAAGGGGTGGCTTCCCGTTGTCTTCAACCTCCAAACAATGAAGCTTTTGAAGTAGATCCTCCTAGATCTTGCTCTCCTCACCTAAGAAAACCCGAATTTCCTCTCCTTTTGCCCTCCAAAATGGTGTGGAAATGATGTCCAAACCCTAGCCTTCTTTCTCCCCCAAAAGCTCTCTCAAAGAAGATGAAAAGTCTCTTTCAAAATGCCCTAGATCGCCCTTTAAACCCCAAATCCCGATGGGTAAACGGGTCAGCATACAGCCGGTATGCTGACCCCTCGGGATTTCTACTTTTCTGCCAAGAAGTCCGCGATGAGCTACAGTGAATGCTACAGTACCGTGCTACAGTATCCCGTCTCGAAAACGCTGTTTTGGTGTCGAATTCGCTCCCCATCTCGTCGTCGAGTCCCCAGGGCTTTTGGCTGGCCTGAAATACAAAGATAAAGCAATTTAGACCTAAAAGGGCATAGATTCAACAATAAGATATGAAAATAATTGTGGAAGTTCGACCTTTTTCGCTTCTCTTGTGCTTTGTTTCTTGTGTAGAAGTTGTGTGTTTAAGTTTTTGTCGAGTTTTATTTTTGTTGGGATCTTAGTTAAGGTCTTTTTGAGAGGTTAAAAGATGGGGGAAAAGTGTTTTAAAAGTCTTTAGCAAGGAAGGGACCTTGCTGGCCAGAAGTGCATGCGGGCTCCCATGCGGGCGCATGGGAGGCCGCATGGCTTCCTGGTTGAGGCCTCGCGGCCTCCCTTGCGCCCGCAAGGGAGCCCGCGAGCCCTCCCGCGCTTTGGGTCTATAAATACCCGTTTTCAAACTTAAAGGGCCTTTATAAGACCCCATTTCCCTCTCTTTTTCTCCCCATCTTGAATCCTCATTCTCCCCTCCATTAGATCTTCATTCTTGAGCTCCAAGAAAGGAGAAAGGTGTTGATCTTCCCCTCTTCTCCATTGGTGGTGATTCTCCTCTAGTTCTAGCAAAGTTTGAGGTGGGTTTTATTCTCTTCTTCAACTCCTTGTTCTTTTATTCATTTCTCTTTAGATCCATGGAGAATTAGTGTGGATTTAGTATGGATCTATTATTTAATTGGAATTTAGCCATGGATCTAATGTTTGAATGGTATAGGAGCCTTGATTTCATGTTTTGGTGAAGAATGAAGGAGATCCTTCATCTCTAAACCTTTGATTCTTTTAGATCCGAACCCAATTAGGATATTCTTGATTTCATTTTGATTTTATGGGTTTAAGGATTCTATTATTGTTAATTCTTGAATCTAGAACACTTAGTAAACCCTAGAAGCCTTGAGATCTAATTTTGGATCATTCTTTCCTCTCTTGTTTATTGTTTGGGTTATGTGATTGATTCTTGTTTTTCTTGGATGGTTAATGGCTTCAAGAAGGTGGATCTAAAGGCAAGGGTAAAGATCAAGTAGGCGAGTGATCCAAGTGTTCGATCTCGCCAAGTTTGTGAGTGGGAAATTGTTTAATTCTTGAGCTATGGTCATGCTTGGTTAAATACTTAATTATATACATTTTTGGATGGTGAATTTCATGTTTTAAAGGTTTCTTGAGATGTTTTCATGGAACTTTGAATAATGCATGCTTTGAGATGAGAATTTCTTGATTTCAATGGATTCTTGAAGTGTTTCTTGAAAACTGAAATTATGATGCTATATGATCTTCTTAATTCTTGATTTCATTTTAATGGACTCATGAGATGATTTCCTTGAGATCTAGAAACCTTGATGTTTATGATCTTGCTTAACTATTGATTCTATTACAAAAGGCTCATGAGATGATTTCCTTGAGACCTAGAAACTATAATGGTTTATGATCTTGTTAAATTCTTGATTATTTACATTTGATGAGAATTGGATAATCCTATGGTTTGAACTACATGTTTTCAAGATTTGTGAATTTGAAAATTCGATGTTCTTGTTATTTTGACCGAATAAGGGTCTATGTAAACCAAATTGAGATTCTCCACGATGTTATCGTATTTGAAATGAGTTTTCAAAGAATACTCTTGTGTTGATATTCTTGATGAAAATGACATTATTGTTAATGCTTTCGCAAAAGGATTTACTCTTCGATTAAGAGTTGTATTTTATGTGAATTTGTGATCTCTTGTTGAGATATGTGATTTTAAAATGATACGTTTATGATTAGCCTATGGGCAAACTATTTGTGATCTCTTGATGAGATATATGATTTCATAATGATACGTTTATGATGAGCCTACGGGCAAACTATTTGTGATCTCTTGATGAGATATATGATGTGTTCATGATGAGCCTACGGGCGGGATGGATATCCCAAATGTTTCGATGGTGACATTAAGAAGGATCCCCGTCTTCTGCAGAAGCGAGTCTCCACGGACCGACCTATGGGGTGGCGTGGAGTTCTCGGCTGACGGCTACAGGAGGCGCGGAGTGAACCTGAAGGTGCTGTGTTGGGATCCCGGAGTCACCACAAGGGATACTCAACGGCCAACGCCAAGATACGCGCATCTTGGTGGCTCCTGACCTAGCCACGGCCATGGTTAGTGATGGAGAGTTTTCATAGGCTATTGATGATGCTATCGATAAAGGATTTCTGCATGCGTTGCATTATAAATTCTTGATTCGATGGGTTTGAGCTTTTAACGAGTTTCCATAACTTGAAGTTTTAAATCTTGAACCTTTACAAAAGAATTTCAGTGTTTTATTGATGCCTTTATTTGAGAAAGTTGGAAAGCTTGTTATATTGAAATGTATATTTAAAGCATTTTGTAAGTTGTGGTTGTTAAAGATTTACATATGTTTTCGGCATACCATTCTTTACACCTGTATGAGTTATAGCTCCATGTTCAACCCCTCACTGAGTAACTTAGTTACTCACCCATTCTTCTTCTCTCCTTTTCCGGTGTTAGCACGGCAGCAGGGTGTAAGACGTGATAGTGCTTGGCATCTATTCTTGCATTTACCTTTGAGTAGTGTATGATTCATAAACATTGTCGTCATGCATAAGATGGATCCATTAGGACCTATGTTTTCGTATTTCCATTTGATCTTGTATAATCTTGATTGGTTAAGACAGGACCTTAGGTTGTATGAGTTTACACCCAGTGTTTGGGGAAAAACTATGATTGTGTCCATGATCATTGATGTTGTGATTTTCAGGGATATATGTACATATATGTGTGAGTCTGTTGATCTTGTACAGGGTTGTGATTGAATACCTTAGATTTAGAGTATTATTGTGGTAATGTTAATATTGTACAGGTAACAGGCTAGCCTTACGGCGACCTGGGGTTGAGGCAGGTGTTGACCTCCCCTGGGTTGTCGTGGCGGTAGTGCCATGGACCGGGACCCGAGGGTCGGGGCGTGACAATAATACACAATACATACATGTAAAATACGTACTTTTAGACGTTTATCAAACATCCTCACACCTAAGCGTTTGCTTGTCCCCAAGCAAACAAACATGAAGAACAAGGGAAAGAAGATAAACGGCTAAAAATACGACCTCAGGCTCAAAATTAAAGAACTCCACAAGCACAATTGGACAGGAATCAAGAAGTGAGCTGTTCAATGGATAATGAGGTGATAATAGCTCTGGTTCATCCACAGTGCCCTATGTGTGTGTGTGCCCCGGATTACCCCAGGATGACCATTCACCCCACACATAATGAAGATGACATTAGAGTGCTAAAGACTTCCTCAATGCCCAGTTAAAGTCCTTTGGTTCCTAAATACAGCTCCAACTCTTAAGTGACCATAAAACAGGTTCTAGGGATCAAAATGGAAACTTTATTTCTTTCACTCACAAATATACACAAATTCTTTCTTTTCTGGGTCCGCCTAAAATAGACTCAAGATGGATGCACATGCTGGCCAGGCACAAGAGTCACCCTCTTAATCGATTACAGTTTACATATACGCATTCATGCTTATAAAGCAGAGGAATACTGACATAAACCCCCCCTTTTTTTTTAAACTACCTGCTAAAAACTTCACTTAGGTTGGAGAAAACAATAAAGGAACTTAAAAGCTTGAGCATGTATACAGGTGCACTAAAGATGAAACAGAGCTACATTAAAGTACAGGTACTGTACAGCTCACTACTATCATTCTACCAAGCTAGGAAATCCTTTAACAAAACAATCATAGCCATCATAGGTAACAAGCATGCATAAATACAAAATACTCTAAGTAAATAACCATCCCCACACCTAAAGTTGTACATTGTCCTCAATGTACCTAAGTCAGCAGAATAATGTGGGGGATGAAAATGATAACCAAAAAATGGGGGTGAAGGAACTTCCCTGATTCCTTAGTGTGGTTCTCAGTTGTTCCACTTGGATCAGGAGTATATCACCTAAGGAGGGCGACACAAGTAAAGCTCCCAAAATTAATAATCCTGAAAAGAACAAGGAGCTTATCATCATTCAAAGTTTTTCAGGAGGAAAAAGAAATAAAGTAAGGAAAAGAGAGCTCCAACATAAATAACACAAGAGTTTAGTAGGGAATGAGCCCTAGCTAACTCAAAAGTACAAGTTTTAACAACAAACAACGAAGAACAGAAGAAAGAAAATAAACAAGGTCATGTCATGGGTCTAAGAGGATGGATGAAGTGATGATGCGGCGCAAGTAGTGGCAGCAGAGGTCGATGAGGATGAGCTGCGAACAATGGTTAGGAGCTCGGATAGGTCGCGCTCAATCCGCTGCTGTGCCGTGATGATCTCCCTCTGTCCTTGCTCAAGGCTCTGAATCTGCTGCTGGACCTCTATCCGAAATGACTCAAACCTGGCTGTCAATGATGGCGAACTCTCCCCAGCATCCTGGTCAGGCTCTGACTCAGTCTCAGTGTCATGTGAGGTGCCTGGGTCCTGTGAATGTGATCCTTGCCGCTGGGCAAGGCGATAACTGCTTCCCCGCTTCTCAACGATCCCAATGGAGACGAGTGTTTGTATCCCTAAGGAAGCAATAGATCCTACCACTGTCATGCCTCTGGTGTGCTCAATAAGTCCCATGCCCCGGATAAGTCGAGTGATGTAGGGTCCAGCGAAGATAGCGCCCAAACAAACAAACTTACCCTGATGGGAAAGGGTCTCTGCTATTAAGTGTCCCATATGGATAGGCTGACGCTCAATGATGCTGTAAAGCATAGTCAAATCGTGGCGCGTCACTACCCCAGTAGAGTCAACTTTGCCCCCAATACTCCTAGTCAGAAGAGCGTGGATAATTCGATGAGCTGGGTTTGTGAGTTGGGATGCCTTCCGTGTTCTAGAGCTAGCAGAGATGGAATGCCAATAAGCTGTGTTCGCTTTCAACTGTGGGACTTCATCAATGGATTGCTTAAACGCGGATGATCGTAGTTGAGCCTCTGTATATAGTCCCAAATACATACCAATATCGTCCTCCGAAACACGGTGTTTCTTTCCAAAAGCCCGAAAAGTGACATGATTTGATTGGTGGGTGAACTGATATGCCTTGACCATCTCTATGGAGCTAAGGACTTCCAAGGTAAGTTCCTTGAATGTGGCTTCTTCAATCGAAAACAATCTATCCCAACTACCATGGGAAACAAGCTCCAACACCGTGCCATCTACTCCCAAAGTGCTCAAAGCTTCCCAATCAATCTTCCTCACCGTGTTCTTCCTTAGAAAATTGGGGTTCATGGACAGGAGGGGAAGGTTCCCTCCTAGGTCTCTTGGAAGCTAGTTTCTTGATTGGCATCCTATAGAAACAAAATAGAGATTAACCAACTAACTTACAAGTAAAATAAGCACCAAAAAATGAAGAAATCCAAGAAAAAGTGTATTGCTACAGTAATTTCGGAAAAAGTTTTCAAGACCTTTGCTTGTAGAAGTAGCCAAAAAGTTTTACAAACTAGGAAAAATACTTTGATAAACCTTAAACATTCACCCATCAACAAAATTCCAACAAATTCCAACAAATTTCAGCCATAAAAACAAGAAAAAATCAAAGTTTTGAGTGAGGTGCCATACTTTTGCCCTAGGGTAAGATGAGTGGATCCAAATGGTAAATCCGGCCAAAAGCTTGCTCAAACTCCAAATTTTTGTCACCAAGATGGAAAAGAGGAGGAGGAGAGCAAACTAGAGGAAAAAAAATGAGTAAAAACGATGGAGAAATGAGGGAGAAACGGTTGGAAGAATGGGGAAGAAGAATGAATAGTATAAAGCCCCAAAATAGCCCTTTAAAGCCTTCACTCGGGTGGTCTTGCCGACCATCCTTACGGCCGCAAGGATGGTCGGCAAGAATCTCTGGATAATTCTTGCCGGCCATCCTTACGGCCGCAAGGATGGTCGGCAAGACTCTCTGGTTGCACCAATTCATTCTCCACACTTTATACACATTAACCATCGATGAAACCTTGAAAAATATGGCCGGAAACATCATTTAAACACTCAAAACATCAACATGCATGCATCTAGAACAAGAATTCTTCAAAAACCACATGACAAACAAGTTAACAAAAAGGCGAAAGAATCAAGAAAAACGAAGAAAAGCACAACTACACACGAACTACTACTAAAAACATAAGTAAGATAAGATAACACAAACAAGAAAATGAATACGGGAAATGAAAGGAACTTGGGTTGCCTCCCAAGGAGCGCTTCTTTAACGTCATTAGCTTGACGCGCATTACCTAAAATTCTCATGGTGGAACAAATGGAGGGAAGTTACCTCCAACCTTTGGGACCGGGTTGCCGCTCGGAAAATAATGTTTTAAACGATAGCCATTGACTTTAAAAGTATCTTTTGTTGGATGGTGAACCTCAACGGCCCCGTGAGGAAACACTTGTGAGACTGAAAATGACCCATACCATCTTGATTTCAGTTTTCCCGGAAAAAGTTTCAATCGAGAGTTGAAAAGTAACACTTGGTCTCCGACTTGAAAATGTTTAGCTTGTTTAATGTGTCGGTCATGGTATTCCTTTGTCTTCTCTTTATACCGTATTGAAGTCTCATATGCCACCGATCTCCATTCATCTAGTTCATTTAACTGGAATTTTCTCTTGTGGCCTATTAGATGGGGATCAAAATTCAATTGCTTTATGGCCCAATAAGCTTTATGCTCCAATTCGACAGGCAAGTGACAGGCCTTCCCATAGACCAACCTATACGGTGTTGATCCAATAGGTGTCTTAAATGCTGTTCTGTATGCCCAGAGTGCATCATCAAGTTGATCCGCCCAGTCCTTCCTGTGATGGCTCACCGTTTTCTACAAGATTCTTTTCAATTCCCTATTAGATACCTCGACTTGACCGCTTGTTTGGGGATGGTATGCAGTGGAGATTCTATGTGATATCCCATACCGTTTCAAAACTTTTTCAAGCTGGAGGTTGCAAAAGTGAGTGCCTCGGTCACTAATGATTGCCCTTGGAGTTCCAAATCGCGAGAATAATTTCTTGAGGAATTTCACCACGACCCTTGCATCGCAAGATGGAAATGCTTGTGCCTCCACCCATTTGGAGACATAATCCACTGCCACAAGGATAAATTTGTTACCTTGAGAACTAGGAAATGGTCCCATGAAATCTATCCCCCAAACATCAAATATCTCGCAAACCTGATCCCACGTTTGTGGTATTTCATCTCTTTTTGAGATGTTACCGGCTCTTTGGCACTTATCACAGTGTTGTACAAATGTTTGAGCATCTTGAAAAATTATGGGCCAGTAAAATCCAGCATCGAGAACCTTTTTAGCCGTTCTGTTCCCACTGTAGTGCCCCCCTGTCGGGCCCGAATGACAATGACGCAAGATGTCATGCCCTTCTTCTATTGAAACACATCTCCTCACGATTTGATCAGAGCAAACTCTAAACAAATAAGGATCCTCCCAGATATAGTGCTTCAAATCGGCAAAAAAAAATTTTCTTTGTTGATGAGTGAACCATTTAGGCAAGATTTTTGCTGCTAGATAGTTGGCAATGTCAGCGAACCATGGAGTCTTATCCTCTGTCAGTGTTTGAATGCTACATAATTGTTCCACAGGGAATGTGTCATTTATCCCCTCTCTCTTCAACTCCTCATCATGAGGCCCTTCAAGGCGTGATAAATGATCAGCGGCCAAGTTTTCTGCCCCCTTTTTATCCCTTATCTCTAGATCAAACTCTTGTAGTAGAAGCACCCAACGGATCAATCGAGGCTTGGCATCTGATTTATTCAGTAGGTATTTGAGTGCAGAGTGATCAGTATAAACAATTACTTTAGATAGCACCAAATATGATCGAAATTTATCAAAAGCAAAGACCACCGCTAGCAATTCTTTCTCCGTGGTAGTGTAGTTCTCCTGTGCGTCATTCAAAGTCTTGCTTGCGTAATAGATAGGATCAAAGTGCTTATCCCGTCTTTGTCCTAATACTGCACCCACTGCATAGTCACTTGCATCACACATCACCTCGAAAGGTAAATTCCAGTCCGGAGAAGCCACTATTGGTGCTTCAACTAGTTTCTTTTTCAAGCAGAGGAAGGCATTCATGCAATCTTCATTAAACTCAAAATGAGCATCTTTCTCCAAGAGCTTTGTCAGTGGTCGGGCGATTGCAGAAAAGTCTTTGATGAACCTTCTATAAAACCCTGCATGTCCCAGAAAACTTCTGATTGCCTTCACTGAACTTGGAGGGGGTAGTTTTTCGATGGTGGAGACTTTCGCTCTGTCTACTTCAATTCCCCTCATTGAAATCTTATGCCCGAGTACTATGCCCTCCTTGACCATAAAGTGGCATTTCTCCCAACTGAGGACTAAATTAGTCTCCTCACACCTTTTTAGGACCCGTTCAAGATTTTTAAGGCATAACTCGAATGAATCCCCGAAGACCGAAAAATCATCCATAAACACTTCCATGATATCTTCCACCATATCTTCGAAGATTGCTAACATACATCTTTGGAATGTAGCCGGTGCATTACAAAGTCCAAAGGGCATTCGACGATACGCAAATGTCCCGTAGGGGCATGTGAAAGTAGTTTTCTCCTGATCTTCTGGTGCAATAGGAGTCTGAAAGTATCCAGAAAGACCGTCCAAGAAACAGTAGTAAGAATGTCCCGCGAGTCTGTCAAGCATCTGGTCAATGAAAGGTAAAGGGAAATGATCCTTCCTTGTAGCATCATTGAGTTTCCTATAATCAATACAGACTCTCCAACCTGTGACTGTTCTTGTGGGAACAAGCTCATTTTTTTCATTAGTGATGACTGTCATTCCTCCTTTCTTTGGCACCACTTGCACTGGGCTCACCCAAGCCCTGTCGGAGATAGGGTAGATAATGCCCGCATCAAGCAACTTTATGACTTCATTCTTCACAACCTCCTTCATGTTGGGATTGAGTCTTCGTTGGGGAATTGCTGAGGGTTTGTGATTATCCTCCATAAGTATTTTGTGTGTACAAAAAGATGGGCTGATTCCTCGAATATCAGAAATCTTCCACGCAATTGCCTTTTTGTGCCTCCTCAGCATGTTCAAGAGTTGGTCCTTCTGTTCCCTTGTTAAATCCGAGGCAATGACAACAGGGAGTGTAGATTCTTCCCCCAGGAAAGCGTATTCTAGATGATCAGGGAGGGGCTTCAATTCTAGCTCTGGAGGTTCTTCAATTGATGACTTTACCCTTCCATAATTTCTAAGGTCACGCTCCTCAATCTCCTCCATTTCTTCTGAGTCACCATCACTGTTCAAGCTGCAATTCTTGGCTCGAAATTCTGCCTCAACTGTATTCAAATCATCCCTCTGGATGTAATCCACCTATTCTACTCTTTCAACTGTTGACTGAATTACCTCCTCCTTATCTGAACGGGTTAATTCGGGAGGACTCTTCAAACTAGTATCTAGTTCCTCATGCATATAGTTGGACTGACTACTGGATGAGAGAATTTCTGTTGCCAACTTTCCCCAGTCTGATTCCAAATATTTATTGAAAATTGACTGAGCTCCTTGATTCTGTACAGATTGCATAAATGTATCCTGGCACAAATCTTCCTTCCAAAGATTATCGCTGAAAACCATGCTGTCACTCTGAACAGGAGTCACAATATTAGCTAACAACTAGAAATACAAAAAAAACAACAATAAAATACAAAGAAAGAATATTTACAAAAGGTCAACAACCAAAGACAAGAAAACACAAAAACAAAACAAACCACACAACAAAAAGAAAGAAAAACAAAAGAAAAAGAAAAGGCTAAATCAACAAGCTTAAAGCTTTCCAAATATCATTCGGTGAAATCCCCGGCAACGGCGCCAAAAACTTGATCGACACGGAAAGTGTCAACACCCGCAAGCGCACGGGGTCGTCAAGTAATAAACCACTCGTGCACGCACGAGTGGGTCATATTCCCAAGGGGCCCGAGGAGCTACCTTACTCACTTCTCACTTGTTGTTTAGCTCACCGATTCCATTTTTTTAAGAGAATAAATAAGAAAGAAAACAAATAACAACAAGAGAAATTTTCTAAATAAATGCGACTGAATCAAAACACGGGAGATGCTCAGGGATGAAAACGGTCATGGATGAGGATCCCCAAGGGGGCTACTCAAGTGAGTAGGATATTTGAGAAATTAAGTATGTGGCTAGTTGGACCGAGAAAACCTAAGCTTAGGCCAACCCGATGGTCACGGCAATTGACCCCTAACCCGGTACAAGTGTTGAATAAGGACTTTCTTCCACTCAACTTCTCACACGGTTGCAAGGAGAATGATGGTTTCCTCAAGTTAGGGTGGAAACACTAGTTAGTTTCCAACCCTAGAAAATGGGGGGGGGGGTACAAATACCCGATGGTCACGGCGTATTTATACAATAATCCCTTCCAAGTTTGGTAGAGTCTAGCACTAATGCAATGGTCATGCTACAAAGTGCAACCAAGAATTTGATACAACAATTAAGCATATGTACCAAAATAATCAAGAATACCAAACAAGGATCACAACAAGCCAATCATACAATAGATAACTCAAATAATCCAAAACATCACAAGTTTTGCCCCCAAGGTTCACCTACATCCGGTGACCTTGGGGTTTAGTTGTTCATGTTCAACAAATCCACCACATAAACCATGCAAATAACTAAAATAAACATGAGGAACACTCCCTCAAATGGTGAAGGCCGAATGCCGCTTGAATCCCCGGAGAAAACCTTCCGAAGACGCCACTCGAAGGGGTGGCTTCCCGTTGTCTTCAACCTCCAAACAATGAAGCTTTTGAAGTAGATCCTCCTAGATCTTGCTCTCCTCACCTAAGAAAACCCGAATTTTCTCTCCTTTTGCCCTCCAAAATGGTATGGAAATGATGTCCAAACCCTAGCATTCTTTCTCCCCCAAAAGCTCTCTCAAAGAAGATGAAAAGTCTCTTTCAAAATGCCCTAGATCGCCCTTTAAACCCCAAATCCCGATGGGTAAACGGGTTAGCATACAGCCGGTATGCTGACTGATGCGTCTCCGCAACAACACAACAGGGTGATGTGTGTCAACCCCTTGCGTTACCACAAGTGCACGGGTCGTCAAGTAATAAAAGTGGACCCAAAGGGTCGGGTTGTCGAACCACAGGGAACAGAAGTACTAGTAATAGCCCCTCTTTTGTTATCTAGCCTAATGAGTGTAGTATGTGATGATCTAATGGCCAACACTAAGAGTGTCACCACAAGTGCGCAGGAAATAAAAGGAAAAGAGTTCTCAATCAATAAAAGTGAGGTATCCGGACAATGCTCCCCCTAGGATTCGGGTGTTGGATGTAGATTACAAGTGTTTCTAAACGAAGACAATGAGTCGTGGGTATCCAAAGGTATAACGGCCCCTGCCTCCAGGTCGCCGATAACTAGTCCCCTACGAGGTCCCGGCGGAGAATTCTCTCGACGCCTCACACCACATATGACTGCTTAAAACTCTAGGGATCCCAAAGATATGACCAATTCCTAAAAGTAGATCTAACCCTGCCTCAAGGTGGAAGATCCCTAACCCCCTACGAGGTCCCGGCGGAGAATTCTCTCGACGCCTCACACCACATATGGTTGCTTGACACTTAGGGAATATGGAGATAGGAAATATCTGTCGGAAGGGAAAGGGGACACTCCGCTATCTCACGGCTCACCCTCTCAACCCTCTTTACTCTTGGTAATTCTAAACCTAGCGGTGATCTCTCTCTTCACTAGATTGAATAAAACATGCAAGACAATTAATAATGAAATCAAAAGCACAAACAAGCATTAAGAACTCAAGAGTAAAACTCAATCTGATGAATTCGAAAAGAAACACAATGTAAATCTAATGAAAATAGGAATCCTAGGGTTTACATGTCCAAATACCCTCTAGGGGTTTAGCTCTCCATGGAGAGAGTCACAAAACAAATAATAAATTCAGAAATACGTTCCAAAGACATAAAGAATAACCCCCTTAAATCCGTGATGATAGTCTTGATGGGTAGTTTCCACGTCTGGATTGAATCCACTCCGAAGCTAGGTCGCCGATGGCTTCCTTGACGCTATGACGGAGGAGGAATCGATCCAAGTTGATGAGGAAAGCTTCCCAAAGCCGCAAAGAACTCCTTCCAAGCCCTAGCCGCCTTGTGTCTCGAAAGTGGCCAAAAAGATCCCTAAAAATTATCACAAGGCGGCTTTTATAATTTGAATTCGGGGCTTTACGCGGGCATCCACACGGCCATCCACACGCCCGTGTGGAAATTCCACACGGGCGTGTGAAGCACTCTGCTACAGTACTGCTACAGTGAATTGCTACAGTGCTTCGCTACAGTAGATGCTACAGTGATTTTTTTCCCGAAGTCTTCCTTGGAGTCCACACGGTCGGGCACACGCTCATGTGGTAGGGTGTGTGGCTTTCTATGCTTTGAAATCCTCAAGAACTTTCTTTCGCTTTGTACGGAAAGCCGGGACATGGGCGTACATCGCCTTTGTGCCCTTTCGGTTTGTGTAATGACTTGTACTCCTCCGAAAGTTGGCAACACCCCCATGCATATGAACACAGCTTCTGATTGTGGTCTTGAAACGTGTCATCACACCCTATCTTTGCTTCTTCCTGTATGTCATGTCTCCAAAGCCCTGTTTGCACAAAAGAACACAAAACACACCTTGTTAATGCTAAAATCTGATAGAAGTGATGCTCAATGCATATAAACTGATATTATAAAATATATATAATCAAGCACTTATCACTGACCCCTCGGGATTTCTACTTTTCTGCCAAGAAGTCCGCGATGAGCTACAGTAACTGCTACAGTGAATGTTACAGTACCGTGCTACAGTATCCCCGTCTCGAAAACGCTGTTTTGGTGTCGAATTCGCTCCCCATCTCGTCGTCGAGTCCCCAGGGCTTCTGGCTGGCCTGAAATACAAAGATAAAGCAATTTAGACCTAAAAGGGCATAGATTCAACAATAAGATATGAAAATAATACACAATACATACATGTAAAATACGTACTTTTAGATGTTTATCAAACCGGCGGAGGAGTAGCTCGGTTGAGGAGTTGTTCTCCTATATATGTGAGTGTGTTATGATTGCACAATTCTTGTTATTTCTCTCTAAATATATCTATAACTTGTTTTGATGAAAACTTGGGAATTATCATGTTGAATTGATGATTTAATTGCTTGAAAAAGATTTCCATGTTTTGTATTTTGAAAGCAAAACTCTTAACATTAGGAGAAAACGATCAATGCTTTGTTGTTATATCGAATTGAATCGAATTGTTGAATTTCATATATATGTTATACTCTTTGCTTTAGTTTAATCAAATATGATGTGCATCATAGAGATATGACATTTGTCCTAGACAAGCCCCCTATGAAACTATTTACATGATTTCTGTAGATGGTATACTCTTTATTGTTTTTTTGGTGATGGGGTTAGAACCCACCTGCTGCAGTAGGGGGTCCCCACGGTCCGGCTTTTAGAGGTAACTTGGTGGACCCGTCTGATCTATCCACATCAGTGGTGTGTAGAGCCCTGATTGGACGGATATCAGGAGTTCAGAGTTACCACACAGCCCTGGTGGGTCAACGTCAAGGGCATGAGTACCTCGGTGGCTCTGAACTTAGCCACGACCATGGCTAAAGTTTAGAGAAATTTCTAGACCACTTATTGATATCTTGAGTTGGAAATCTCGTATTTTGGAAAATAAGTGTGGAATTTCGACATTTTTCGCTTCTTTTGTGTTTTGGTTTCTTGTGTAGAAGTTGTGCACTTAAATTTTTTGTCAGGTGTTTTTCGTGTTTAGGATCTTAGTTAAGGTTATTTTTAGAATAGAAAAGAGAAAGAAAACCTTTGGGGAAAGAGCAATCAAGAGGAGGTCAAGTAGCATTCAAAGATGCCTTAAGACCCCCTTAAAATAGGGAGCCTTGCGGCCTCCCATGCAAGCCGCATTGCCTCCCGCAAGGCTTTCTGGAAAAGGCCCTCGCGGCATCCCTTGCACCTGCAAGGAAGCCCTTGAGCCCTCCCGCCCTTTGTGGCTTATAAAAACCCATTTAAAAGTCAAAAGGCCTTCATAAGACCCCATTTCCCTATCTTTTTCTCCCCATCTTGAATCCTCATTCTCTCATCTCTTAGATCTTCATTCTTGAGCTCCAAGATAGAAGAAAGGTGTTAATCTTTCCCTCTTCTCCATTGGTGATGATTCTCCTATAGATCTAGTGAAGCTTATGGTGAGTTTTCTTCTCTTCTTCAATTTCTTGTTCTCTTATCCAATTCTTTAAAGATCTATGAATGAAAAGTGTGGATCAAGTATATATCCAATGTTTGAATGGAATTAAAGTGTGGATCTAATGTTTGGATGGTTTAAGAGCCTTAATCTTATGTTTTGGTAAAGAATAAAGGAGATCCTTCATCTCTAAACCCATGATTCTTGTAGATCCAAACTCAATTAGGATCTTCTTGATTTTATTGTGATCTTGAGGGTTTGAGGATCTTATTATTCTTAATTCTTGAATTAAGAATGTCTACTAAACCCTAGAAGCCATGAGATCTCATTTTGATCATTCTTTCCTCCCTTGGTTATTGTTTGGGTTATGTGATTGATTCTTGTTTTTCTTGGATGGTTAATGGCATATAGGAAGTGGATCTAAAGGCAAGGGTAAAGAGCAAGTGGGTGAGTAACCCGGAGGGGTTCGATCTCTCCAAGTTGGTGAGTGGGAAATTATTTAATTCATGAGCTATGATAATGCTTGTTTGAATACCTAATTATATACGTTCTTGAATGGTGAATTTCATGTTTCAAAGGTTTCTTAAGATATTTTCAAGAAACTTTGAAGAATGATGATTTATGTTTCGGTTTATTTCTTGATTGAAAACATTGATCATTTATACTTCTTGATTTATGATTCGATGTACTTTCGATTAAGGTTATTGATCATTTATACTTCGTGGTTTATCATTCGATATACTTTTTTATTATTATCAATGATTGATAAACGTCTAAATATACGTATTTTATACGTATTTGTGTATAGTTTATTTTCTCTTTTTGTTAAGTTGTTTTCTCTTGGTTAAAGTTGATTTGCTTGTGTTACAGGCCCGAAATAAGCAAAATAAGCTCAAGAACGTATTTATGAAGAAATCGACACCAAATACGGCGTTTTTGGGCTTCATCACTGTAGAATTACTGTAGCACAAATACTGTATCAGTTATTGTAGCAGGGTACTGTAGCACCGAAAGGAAAAAATTCTGAGAAACTCTCTGGATGTCTTGCGGGCAACCTTGCGCCCGCAAGGCCACCCGCAAGGCATGGCGATGTCATGTTTTGAAAAGATTTTTTAGGGCATTTTGGAGGGGAGACTTGGCCTTCTCCTTGGAGCTCCACACCACCATCATCAAATCCGGCTTGGAGGAGGGCTTTGAGGGCGTTTTCATGGCGAGATCTTGGAGGAGAGTGCATTTGGGAGCAAGATCCTACTCTAGGGCATCTTTGAAGGAAGGTTGAAGACAAAGGAAGCCACCTCTTGAGTGGCGTCTTCGGAACTCCATTTTCATCTTTGAGGGAGTGATCATGCTTTATTTAGTTGTTTTCATACTTTTGAGTATGTATTTTGAGATTATAAACAACTAAACCCTAAGGTCACCGGATGTAGGTGAACCTTGGGGGTGAACTTGTGTATTTTGGATGCTTAGTTTTAATTAATGTTTGTAGACTTGTTTGTGATCCTTGTTTGGTGCTCTTGAATGCTTGGGTATGCATGAGAACTCTGTGTATCCATACTTAGCCAATACTAGGTTGCATGACCATTGCCCTAGTGTTAGACTCACCAAGCTTGGAAGAGAAATACGTATAAATACGCCGTGACCATCGGGTATTTGTACCCCTCCAATTCTAGGGTTAATTACTCGTTTGTGATTCAACCTTAGTTTGAGAAAACCACCTCTCCCTTTGCAATCGTATGAGGATTTGTACGGGTAGAGCCCGTATTCAATACTCGTACTCGATTAGGGGTCAACTGCCGTGACCATTGGGTTGACCTAATCTAGGGTTTTCTCGGTCCAACAAGCCATTTACATGTTAATCCAGCATCCTGTACACTTCAGTAGCCCCTGAGGGGATCCTCATCCATGACCGCTTTCTCACTCTGATTTCCCCCTTTTATTGCCCTGGTTATTTAGCATTCTGAATTGCATTTATTTCTTGTATTTGCATTTTCATCTTTTACTTTCAAGTTTGATCGGCTAGACAACATTGCGAGAAGGAAGTAAGGATAGATTCTCGGGCCCTTGGGAATACGAACCACTCGTGCGTGCGCGAGTGGTTTATTACTTGACGACCCCGTGTGCTTGCTGGATCACCACCAATGATCATTTATTTTTCTTAAGGGATGGAAACCCTATATCTTGAAATGCATATTTTCAAAGTATTGTCAAAGGTTTAATGTTCTTGACATAAGGAACCGAGAAAGGGCCTAAGTGAATCAAAATGAATTTCTTGGTGTTGATGCCGTATTGAAACTATGTTCTCAAAGATTTCTAAAAGAGTTTTCGTAATTTTTGTGAGCGTTGGAAACCCTATGGCTTGAACTATATGATTACAAGATTTGAGAATTTGATAAGTGCTTGCATGTATATATTATCTAAGATGTTTTCCATGCATGAGCATTACATTTTTCAGGTTATATCTCTCATTTCGTGTGTTTTTGTGTTCTTTTATGCAATTAGGGTTGTGAAGAAGGTTTATGTGAAGAAAAGCAAAAATAGGTCATGATGGTGCCGAGTGGAGTCCTTTTATGCAAATACAAAGTTCAAGATACAAATCGGGTCAAACAAGAGAGTATGTGCCAACTTCTAAAGGTTTCAAGACAATTTTTGTAGAAGGACACGAAGCCAGTCATGCTCGCTCGTTCTGATTTGTTCGAAGATTTCAAAAGCTCTCCAAGGGTTTTTCGATATCAAGAAATGACTCATGACCTACCACACGATCGTGTGTCTGTCCGTGTGGCCTCAGACGAAAAAACGGGCGAAATCGAGGACCTATAGATGCAGTTTTGTAGAGGCTAAAAATCCACATGGGCATGTGGAATTTCCATACGACCGTGTGGAATTTCCACAGGGCCATGTGGATTTTCCACATGGCCGTGTGGATCCTCGACTTTTGCCATTTAAAAGGCCGTTCTGAAGCGTTTTTGGGGGATCTTCTTCCCAACTTCTGGAGGGAGTTCGACTAGAGTTCGGAGAGGTTTTTGCTACGTTTTGGGGTCATTTCTTTACCGATTTCAACACCAATTCCTTCCAAGGAGAGCTATTAGGGAAGCCTTCGACGACATCGATTTGGCGACGTGTGCCCTAGGCTTGAGGAAGGGATCCGTGGAGAAGAAGGAGCAGCCCTCATAGACCATCAGCACAGAGCTCAAGGGGGTTTTCTTTATGGATTATGCGCATTTATTTTCAATTATTTTGATGAACTTGTATTGCTCCATGGAGAGCTAAACCCCTAGTGGGTACTTGGACATGTAAACTCTAAAATTCCTTTGTTTCAATGACTCTATTGCTTTTATTTAAATTGAAATTTGTTTTGAGTTTCAATCTTGTGTGCTTAATTTTTCTCCCTTAGAGTGACACTAAGGTTGAGGGCCAATCTAATTATCCTTTTGACGAGTGACCATCACCATTAGGATTAGATTAACCAAGATTGAAGAAGGTCGAGAGGGTGAGTCGAGAGATAGCAGCACGTCCCTTTCCCCTCCGGTATGATACACCTTACCTCCATATTCCAAGAGTTAGTATCGATCTCAAAGAGAGTTAGGCATTGAGAAAGGCCTTTCCGCGGGGACTTTTTTGTGATTAGTGATCTTTCACCTGGACCAAAGGGTTTGATCTATAGTTGGGAATAGGGTTTATCACTTGGAATCCCAACAGTTTAGTGCAATCATACGTGGTGTGAGGCGTCGAGAGTTTTCTCTCCGCTGGGACCTCGTAGGGGACTAGCCAAGGTTGACCTTAGGTTTGGGACCTTAGGTTGACCTTAGCTCATTAAATCTCTATTGAGTAAGAGTAATTGAAGTCTGGCACTTGAAACTAGGATCCTAGGGGGAGCATTGTATGAGTACTCCATCTTCACATCGATCTTTTCCTACGCTCTAGCTTTAACTTTCAGTTCTTAAATTCTGTTATTAATCACTTTTTAATCTCGACCACAATTGGTTTTCCCAAACCTAAGGTCAACCTTGACTAGTCCCCTACGAGGTCCTGGCGGAGAGGAAACTCTCGACGCCTCACACCACGTATGACTACACTAAAGTCTTGGGGTTCTAAGTGATAAACCCTATTCCCAACTATAGATCAAACCCTTTGGTTCAGGTGAAAGATCACTAATCACAAATAAGTCCCGGTGGAAAGGCCTCTCTCAACGCCTAACTCTCTTTGAGATCGATACTAACTCTTGGAATATGGAGGTAAGGTGTATCATACCGGAGGGGAAAGGGGACGTGCTGCTACCTCTTGACTCACCCTCTCGACCCTCTTCAATCTTGGTTAATCTAATTCTAATGGTGATGGTCACTCGTCAGAAGGATAATTAGATTGGCCCTCAACCCTAGTGTCACTCTAAGGGAGAAACAATTAAGCACACAAGATTGAAACTCAAAACAAATCTCAATTTAAATAAAAGTAATAGAGTCATTGAAACAAAGGAATTCTAGAGTTTACATGTCCAAGTACCCACTAGGGGTTTAGCTCTCCATGGAGCAATGCAAGTTCATCAAAATAATTGAAAACAAATGCAAATAAACCATAGAGAAAACCCCCTTAAGCTCCGTGCTGATGGTCTAAGAGGGCTGCTCCTTCTTCTCCACGAATCTCTCCTTCAAGCCTTGGGCACACCTCGCCGAATCGATGTCGACGAAGGCTCCCCCAATAGCTTTCCTTGGAAGGAATCGATATAGAAATTGGTGAAGAACCGCCCTCAAACCCTAGCAAAAACCTCTCCAAACCTTAGCCGAACTCCCTCCAGAAGTTGGGAAGAAGATCTCCCTAAAACGCTTCAGAACAACCTTTTAAAACGCGATCTCTAGGATCCACACGGGCATGTGGATGCCCATGTGGAATTTCAGCCCTGTAGAATTTCACTTGTAGATCCCCGATTTCGCTCGTTTTCGCTTTTGAGGCCACACGCTCGTGTGGAAGGTCATGAGGCTTCTCTTGATAATAAAAACCCTTTGGAGAGCTTTTAAAGTCTTCGAAAAAATCAGAACGAGCGAGCATGACTGCCTCTGTGTCCTTCTACAAGAGTTGTCTCGAACCTTGAAGAAGTTGGCACATACTCTCTCGTTTGACCCCAATTTGTGTCTTGATGTTTGTAATTGCACAAAAGAACTCCACTTTGCACCATCATGACCTATTTTTGCTTAAACTCCCAAAGAGAACTCTTCACAACCCTAACTGCGTGAAAGAACACAAAAGCACACGAAATGAGCGATATAGCCCGATAGAAGTAATGCTCAAGCATGAAAAACATCTCAATTATTCAGTACATGCAAGCACTTATCAAACTCCCCCACACTTAAGCTTTTGCTTGTCCTCAAGCGAAATTTATACAATAAAATCCACAAGTAGAGTGATAGAAGTGCTTAGCCTTAAGTTCACCAAAAAGTATGTAAGGAGAGCATTCTTAAACAAAGGAACAATTTACAACATAGAAAGGTAAAAACCAATGCTCTAGAAAAAACTCAAGGCACAAAGAAAATAGAATCTGACTGCGTGTGTGTGTGTATGCTCACTCATGCCAACCTCGAATTTACTCTTAAAAGTTCTTATTGAAAAGGACTTATTTGAGGACAAAGAATAGGCAGTAGCTACACACAACCTCGAAGGTAGCCATTTCCCAAGATGCCTCCTGGGCAGCTTTCACGCTTGTGAGGTGGTAGCTCTTTCCACCTGGGAGTGTTAGCTTTCACGTTTAAATTTCTCCTAAATTCAAAAATACAATCCTTGTCATTTAAGGTGAACTATCATTGGCTAAATGAGCATACAAGTGATGAGCATACATACATAAAGAACGTGTGCAACGTGAACTCCCCCCCACACTTAAGATATACAATGCCCTCATTGTACTCATGCAAGCATACAAACAACAAAACAAATAAAACAAGAGGGCGTGGGATTAAAAATGACACTCCCCTGGTTGCCAAATGTAGAATTTGAGTGGCGGTGTAAAGGCGGGAAGTGAAGCTGCGAAGGGTTGTGAAGCTCACACGGCCATGTGGAGTATCCTCATGGCCGTGCCTATGACTATTCCTCAACACATGACTGACATGACCATCTGCACATCACCTCTGCATGATACTCGGCCATGCGAGAAAGCACCTCAGTATGGTTCGCTACCTGAGTCATTCTCATAGCTGCAAGATCGGTCTGGAGGACCCCCACAACACTCTCCAGTCTGTTGACGTGATCGTAAGATGGAGGAGATGCGCGTACTGACATCGGTGGCACCTCCTCTGCTACTGGGGTGCCCTCTGCCTCCATAGGCGCGGCCTGCAATGAAGGTCCAGCCTCGGTGTCTTCTTCCTCCTCACTTTCCTCCTCGGACTCGTCTGGGATAGAGACAACAAGTACATACCTGCCCGGAGCGGCTCTCTTCACCATGCCCATCATGCGCAAAGTCTCAAGGCCTAGTGGAGAGGGGATGATCACCTTGTCTGCTCTGCGGACAGCTTCAATCAGGCCCATCCCTCTGATGAGACGAGTGATGTAAGGGCCGGAAAACAGAACTCCGACCCGTGCGTATTGTCCCTGGTGCCTCAAATAATCCGCTACCACATATCCCAGGTGCAGGGGCAGGCTGTGGACCGTGGAGTACAGATATAGCAGGTCCAGCCGCCCTAGTATGCCGGTGCTATCGCCCCGCCCATTGATCGACCTGCTAAGAACAGCGTGGATATACCTATGGGCCGGGCGAAGGAGCAGGGAGGTCTTTGTCGAACCGGGCTCATACTGAATGTCGCAGTATAGCATCTTGCAAACCCGGATAGGAGTCACACGAAATGGAAAATCAACGGGCAGTTGTGTGTACTCCTCTGTATGGGTGAAGTCTCTGTCGTACAGGCCGAGGACGACGGAGAAATCCGTCATGCTCATGCTATGGTACTGATCAAAGGCGCAAAAACGGATGGTGTCGGCCCGGTGGTAGTCCGTGTGTGAGTGATCGAACTCGAATGATGCAAGGACTTCAAGAGTGATGTCGCGAGTGGCCGGGTCTTTGATGCACAACAATTTGTTCCAACCCCCCACGGCGATCAACTCTCGAACTTCATTTGCCAACTCTTCCGCTTGGGAGTGCTCTATCGCCGCTAGTGCATGTAAATCCGGGGTTCACGTTTGGCCAAACTTGAGCTTTGAGAGACGCTCAAGTCGGACTTGATGTTCGGGCACGGCGAACTCCAAAACTTCGGGCGAGAAGTCACGAAGCTCACGAGGACGTTTGTGTGCAACTTTCTTTCTCCTTTGAGCCATTCCTGCTCATAAGAGAGGCAAACGAATCATTTCGGGGACGAAAACAACTTCCCAGAAGTTCACATGGCCGTGTGGAAATTCCACACCGCCGTGTGTACTCTCGGGAAACCAGGAAAGCCAACCCGAAAATCCACACGGCCTTGTAGATCTTCGACCATGGCCAAAAAGGCCATGGTTGATCCACATCGGGCCGTACAAACACATGAAACTTTGAGCAAAAGTGTTTAAGACATGAAACTAAGTATTATCCATGAAAACAACATGTAACACAAGATTCACCACCCAAATCGAAGGATTAAAAATTCATGGCAAGAACAAAGAGAACGGGGCTTACCGGAGAAGATGATGATGAATCACATAAGATAATGATGAAGAAAGCCCACAAATCCTATAAATAGGCGAGGAAATGGAAGGAGAAGCGGTTTGGCCACGATCTTTGGAGTGGAGGCGTTTGGAGATGAAAGAGCGCGAAGGAGAATATGAAGAGAAGCAAGCTTCTCTTGTTTAAGTAATCCACATGGCCATGTGGAAATTGCACATGGCCATGTATTTTCTCTGGATGTCCCTTACTCAACACCTGAATTTCCACATAGCCATGTGGAAATTCCATATGGCCATGTGTTTTCTCTCGATATAGCCTTTACTCAAAACACTCCAATTTGCACATGGCCATGTGGAAATTCAACATGGCCGTGTGGATTCTCTGGATCGCCTCAAAAAAATTCTGAACAAATCCACATGGCCATGTGGAAATTCCACATGGCCGTGTGTCTTCTCTGGATTGGAAATCTGCAGCTCATAAATAGTACTCACATGCCCATGTGGAATTTTCACATGGGCATGTGGAAATTCAATCTTTGCCAAATGAGCTCTAAAGTTTTCACATGGCCATGTGAAAATTCCACATGGTCATGTGGATTCTCTGGATGATAGAAAACCCACAAAAATCCAGCCACATGGCCATGTGGAATTCCACATGGCCATGTGTTTCCATTTTTTCCCCAAAATTGTTCCAAACTCCGCCAAATTCATTGAAAAAACATGAAAACTGCAGAAATTGAAATCAAACAAGAATGTGGCTCAAATCTCACCAAATTCATAGGAAACACTCTCAAATTTACCAAAAACGATGAAACCACGATTTTTCGCATCTGAAACAAAAATCGCACTAGAGCGGAGATGAATCAAAAGAAAACAAAAACAAACAAAAAACTCAACTGCAGAAATTAAAATCTAACTAAAACAAATGCCAAGAAATTAAAAATTGGGTTGCTTCCCAATAAGCGCTTGTTTTACGTCACTAGCTTGACCTACCTGCCCTTCAAATCAAGGGGGGTCATGGAGTAGAAACACTTCTTCATCGGCGTAATTCACTTCGCCACCAAAGTATGGTTTTAATCGATGCCCGTTCACCTCGAATGTACCTTTGTCTGGGTGAGTGATTTCAATTGCCCCCTGTGATGATACTTGTGTCACGGTGTATGGTCCAAACCATCGAGATTTAAGCTTCCCTGGGAACAACTTGAGGCGAGAGTTAAATAACAGAACTTGATCTCCCACCTTGAATTCTTTTGGCATCTTGATGTGCTTATCGTGCCATTTGCGTATTCTTTCCTTATAAATTCTGGCGTTTTCATAAGCTCTCAATCGCCATTCATCAAGCTCATTCAATTGGGATTTTCTTCGCTCCCCAGCCCTAACAAGATCGAAATTCATCGCTTTAATCGCCCAGTAGGCTCGGTGTTCCAACTCAACGGGTAAGTGACAGGATTTCCCATAAACCAGATCATAGGGCGTAGTTCTTATGGGAGTTTTGTATGCAGTTCGATGAGCCCACAATGTATCATCTAATCATTCTGACCAATCTCTCTTCCAATGTTCTACTGATTTAGTCAAACTCCTCTTCAATTCCCTGTTAGTAACTTCTACTTGGCCACTTGTCCGAGGATGATAGGGGGTGGCGAGGCGATGGTGCACTCCATAGCGTTTTAGCACCTTCTCAAGCTGACTGCTACAAAAGTGTGTTCCTCTGTCACTGATGATGATTCGGGGTGTTCCAAATCGGGAAAAAAGTTTCTTGGGAAACTTAACTACAGTGCTAGCATCGTTTGTAGGTAATGCTTGAGCTTCTACCCACTTAGACACATAATCCACTGCACTAGAATGTATTTATTTCCATTAGAACTTGGAAATGGCCCCATGAAATCAATTCCCCACACATCGAAAACCTCGCAAAATTGCATTAAATTTTGCGGTATTTCATCTCGCCGAGAGAGGTTTCCTGCCCGTTGGCAACTGTCATAACGAAGAACAAACTGATGGGCATCCTGAAATAATGTCGGCCAATAAAACCTTGCAGCTAGTGCTTTTTTGGCTGTTCTACTAGAAGCATAATGCCCCCCAATCGGGCCTAAATGACAGTGTGCAAGTATATTCCATCCTTCTTCTCCGGAAACACATCTCCGGATCACATGGTCTGCACAAATCCGAAATAAAAAAGGATCATCCCAAAAGTAGTTCTTCAAATCACTAAAAATTTTTTCTTTTGCTGAAAAGTAAGACCCTGCTTAAGGACCTTTCCCGACAAATAATTAGCAAAATTTGCAAACCATGGTGCTTCTTCTGCTGACATATCTTGGATTCTATACAAGTGTTCCTCCGGGAATGAGTCATTAATTTCCGGTCCTGTTGGCCCGTGTCCCACAAAACCTTCCAACCTAGAGAGATGATCAGCACCTACATTTTCGATACCCCTTTTGTCCTTGATTTCCATGTCAAATTCCTGCAAAAGCAAAACCCATCGAATTAACCTTGGTTTGGCATCAGTCTTACTCATGAGATAACATAGAGCAGAGTGATTTGTAAAGACCGTGACTTTGGATAAGATCAAGTACGGCTTGAATTTGTCAAATGCATAAACTACTGCTAGCAATTCTTTCTCAGTAGTAGTGTAATTTTCTTGGGCGCTTGTAAGGGTTTTGCTTGGCATAATAGATAGGTTGAAAATATCTATCCTTCCTCTGCCCCAACACTGCCCCAATTGCGTGATCGCTGGCATCACACATGAGCTCAAAAGGGGAATTCCAATATGGTGTAATCAAAATTGGTGCTTGGACCAATTTCTCCTTCAGTAAGTTGAATGCTATCAAACAGGCGTTTCCAAACTCAAAAGGTGCATCCTTCTCCAAGGGTGATCTTGGAAAAATCTTTGATGTATCTCCTATAAAAGCCAGCATGACCAAGAAAACTACGAATCCCTTTCACATTTGTTGGCGGTGGAAGCTTCTCAATTACCTCAATCTTCGCTTTATCCACCTCCATCACCTTTTTAGAAATCCTATGTCCAAGAACTATCTTTTCTTGAACCATAAAGTGGCATTTCTCCCAATTTAATGCCAAATTTGTGTCTTCGCATTGGATGAGAACTCTTTCCAAAATCTTCAGACAAATATCGAACGTATCTCCAAACACCGAAAAATCGTCCATGAATACTTCCATAATGTCCTCTAAAAGATCATCAAATATCGCAGTCATACATCGCTGAAATGTGGCTGGTGCGTTACACAGTCCGAAAGGCATCCTCCGATAGGCGAAGGTCCCGTAAGGACAAGTGAAAGTAGTCTTTTCCTGATCCTCAGGTGCGATGGGAATCTGAAAATAACCGGACATACCATCAAGGAAGCAGTAAAAATCATGCCCAGCTAACCTTTCCAACATCTGGTCGATGAATGGTAACGGAAAATGATCCTTCCGAGTTGCATCATTCAATCTCCCGTAATCAATACATACTCGCCACCCTGTGACTGTTCTGGTTGGAATTAATTCATTCCGCTCATTCTTTACTACAGTCATGCCTCCTTTTTGGGGACCACCTGAGTGGGACTCACCCAATCGCTGTCAGAGATCGGGTAAATAATACCTGCATCCAAAAGTTTAATAACCTCTGCCTTCACTACCTCTTTCATGTTCGGGTTTAAACGACGTTGAGGTTGGATCACTGACTTGTAGTTGTCTTCCATCAATATCTTATGAGTGCAGAATGAAGGATTTATGCCTTTGATATCAGAAATCTTCCAAGCAATGGCAGTCTTATGCTTCTTCAACATATTCACTAATTTATCCTTCTGAGATATGGACACATCTGAAGCTATAATCACCGGAAGCTTTGATCCCTCGCCGGAACCTCGTAGGGAGTTAGGTATCTTTCACCTGGAGGCAGGATTGGATCTAATTTTAGGAATTGGTTATATCTTGGGATCCCTAGAGTTTTAGGCAGTCATATGTGGTGTGAGGCGTCAAGAGAATTCTTTGTTGGGACCTCGTAGGGGACTAGTTGTCAGCGACTTGGAGGCAGGGGCCGTTATACCTTAGGATACTCACGACTCATTATTTTCGTCTATAAACACTCGTAATCTACATTTAACATCTGAATCCTAGGGGAAGCATTATCTGGACACCCCACTTTTATTGATTGATAACTCCCTCTCCTTTCAGTTCCTGTGCACTTATAGAGACACTCTTAGGCTTAGCCATTAGATCATCACACACTACACTCATTAGGCTAGATAACAAAAGAGGAGCAACTACTAGTACTTCTGTTCCCTGTGGTTCGACAACCCGACCCTTTGGGGTCTACTTTATTACTTAACGACTCGTGCACTTGCTGTAACGCAAGGGGTTGACACGTCACCCTGTGTTGCGGAATACGTATCAAGTTTTTGGCGCCGTTGCCGGGGAACAAGATATTAGGAACGCTAGTATTTTGTTACTTTACCCATTCATTTATTTTTACTGTTTTTCTATTCCATCTTCCATACTTTCATTGTTCTCATTTTCTTTTGTTTATTTGATTGCAGCTTTAGCTTATGACCAGAGGGAACCCATCGACATTAGTTGAATGGGACCCTAAAATTGAGCGAAGACTTCGCAAGAGAAGTAAGAAGCCTGAATTAGTGCAAGACCAGCAAGTTGAGATTGAAGCTCAAGGATCTGCATCCATGGCAGACCAAGAAGATGAACCAAGGACTCTTGTAGATTTTGCTCGACCTACAGCTCGAGGAACCCAGTCGAGCATTGTTAGACCGCCCATTGCGGCTAACAATTTTGAGCTGAAACCGGCATTCATCCAGATGGTTCAGCAGTCTGCGCTCCAATCATTGCCAAGCGCATACATCACTACTTGGGACGAGATCTTGGAGGCCTTTCTTGCACGATATTTCCCTCCCGGGAAATTAGCAAAGCTCTGCAATGAGATCTCTTCCTTTTTTTTCAGAATGAGTTGGAGTCTCTATTCAAGACATGGGAAAGGGTCAGGAACCTTCTGTTGCGATGTCCCCAACATGGATTCCCCTATTGGATGATTATACATACGTTCTACAATGGACTGAATCTGAGCACTAGACAGCCGCAAGGGGGACTATGGGTAACAAGACCCCAGAAGATGCAAGGCAACTTATTGAAGACATGGCTTTAAACAGTTGTCAGTGGAGTTCAAGAAAAAAGAAGAAGGTTGCAGGTATACATGATGTTGACTCAGTTACAGCCTTAGCAGCCCAGGTTGAAGCACTTAGTAAGAAGCTAGACACCCTTACAACCTCAAGGGTAGCTGAAGTTAGTACTTGTGATAGTTGTGGGGGTGGGCATAATTCTACAGATTGCCCCATCTGTTGGAACATCAGCACCGGTCGAGCAAGTAGACTTCGTTCGGAATGCAATGAGGAGGCAAGGGAACCCCTATTGGACCACCTACAACCAGGGATGGAGGAACCATCCAAACTTCTCATGAAGCAACCAAGGGCAGCAGAAGCTAGCAGCCCCACTAGGGTTTCCACAATAACCCTCTATTCCAGAGAGGGTTTCTGAGTTGGAAAAGGTATTCTCTAAATTTATTCAATCTACTGACACCAGGTTTCAGAATGTGGAGGCGACACTTCGTAACCACATAGCTTCATTGCACAATTTGGAGACTCAAGTGGGCCAAATAGCAAAATCTTTGGTTGATAGACCTCAAGGATGCTTGCCTAATAATACAGAGACAAACCCAAGAGTGCATGTGAAGGCAATCACGTTGAAGAGCTGGCGAGAGGTAGAAAATAGAGTTCGAGAGAGGAGAAGGCTATCCAAGAACCAGAGCAAGTGTAGCACAAGGTCCAAGAGAAAGGAAAGGAAGTAGCATCGGTACCTCCTGCCTATACACCTCGAGTGCCTTACCTCTCTCGGATGAAGAAAGATCAACCGGAGGAGCATAACAAGAAATTTCTAGAGTTGTTCAAGCAGCTGCACATCAACATCCCTTTTGTTGAGGCATTATCACAAATGCTCAGGTTTGGGAAATTTTTGAAAGATCTTTTAACTAACAAAAGAAAAATTGAGGAAAGTGCAGCTGTAATACTGGATTGGAGTTGCTCGGCGATACTTCAAAAGAACCTTCCGAGCAAGAAGAAAGACCCCGGGAGTTTCATTATCCCATGTGTCATTGGAGGTTTAGGTCAAGAAAAAGCACTAGCTGATTCATGAGCAAGTATTAATGTGATGCCGTACAAGTTTTTCAAGAAATTGGGGCTAGGAGAGCCACGGCTAACACAAATGACCCTGCAGCTAGCTGATCGCTCAATTCGACATCCTAGAGGTATCATCAAAGATGTTTTGATTAAGATTGACAAGTTTATCTTCCCTGTAGATTTTGTAGTACTTGATGTGGACGAGAATGTGGAAGTGCCGCTGATCCTAGGGAGGCCATTCCTTCGAACTTCCAAGGCACTGATAGATATGGAAGGAGGCGAAATGACTCTACGCATTGGAGATGAGAAGATCACTTACCGCTTCACCGATGCTATGAAACATCCTCACGAATTCGATGACACCTGTTATTTTTTGGATGTTAATGATGAGTTTATTGATGAGTACATGCAGGAGATGTTTCACCCTGACCCCTACGAAGGGTGGCCTGAGCTGGAGAAGGAGAAGTCGAACTTGCAGGTGGTTCGAGTAATCGAGGACCAACCACAACCGGGGATTCCCAAGAGGATCTTCTGTGGCATAACACGACCAAGACATCACCGCAAAAGGCACCTCAAAGATACAGAGGCTGTGCACACACGAGACAAGGGTGACAATTCGTCAAGTGGTAACAAGATCTGTCACTCCTCTTCCGCTCTGCAAACATATTGTTCAAGATGTCAGGTAACACCTGCTACTGAGATGTCCATCTTTCAGGAACCTCCTTGAGAATCAGTACGTCGAGCTAATGACGTAAAATAAGCGCTTCTTGGGAGACAACCCAAGTAATTACATTAATTTCATAGTTAGTTTTTATTTCTGCAGTAATAACTAGCATGAGTAGGCGACTTTGCGTTTATTCTGTCGTTGTTGCATTTTTATTGTACATTCTTGGTGTTTTATGATAACTATACGTGTGTGGCATGTTCTAGGATGCTTTAGAGGTTCTAAGTTGAGGTTTCGGCCTTGGACTCCTTGATTTCCAGTTAATCTGAAAATCCATAAGGGTAGGCAGAAGGGGGTGTGAGTGCCCCTGTGGCTTGTTGAAAATTGAGAAAATAGGAAACAGAAGGGCATGAGGGCACCCACACGCCCGTGTGGGTGCCCCTGTGACTTTCCTGAGGAGCCACACGCCCATGTGGCTCATCCACATGGTCGTGTGAGACCTGGAAAAATATTTTCCAGGTCTCCAGAGAGGCACAAGAGCAGCCACATGCCAGTGTGGCTGCCCCTGTGAATTTCCTAAGCTCACACGGGCACTCACACGCCCGTGTGAGTGCCCCTGTGGCCTTCTGTCATCGTGTTTTCATCCACACGGGCACTCACACGCTCGTGTGAGTGCCCTTGTGGCTTTCTGGCGTTGATTTTTTGCTTCACAATGGCGTGTGGACCATCCACACTCCCGTGTGAGTGTTCACAAGGGCGTGTGAGACCCTCACACGCCCATGTGGCTTATAAGAAGATGAAAGGGGGCTTCAAACCTCCATTCAAACCTTCGCGCCCTTTCTCCTTCTAACGCCTCCACACAAACAGACGCGACTCTTGGGCTCCTAACGCCGTTCCTTTGCATATTTAAGGAAGATAGGGTGTTTTTCCGGCCATCCCATCCATATTTTCATCAAATTTCTCCGGTAAGCTCCCAACTTCTCATAGTTCTTGTCATGATTTCTAATTTCAGATCTGGTGGTATGTTGATGTTTTAAGCATGGAGTTTTCATGGAAACTATTTTAGCATGCATGATTAACAATTGTAGGGTGTTTTTAAGAGTGGAAATCACCCAGACATAGCCTTCTGGCCATGGTCAGGCATCTACATGGCCGTGTGGCCCACCCACACGCCCGTGTGGATGGGGAAGATGGTCGACACGGGCGTGTGGACCATCTACACGCCCATGTGGATTCCTGCACATCAATTTCCTATGCTAATTTGTGTTGATTTCCACAGATATGTGATACGCCCCTTGTGTAACCGCAAGTGCACGGGTCGTATAAGCAGTAAAGTGTACCCGTAGGGTCGGGTAGTCGAATCCACAGGGACTGGTGTAGTTTCTAATACTAACGGGGTGCTTAATATCTAACCAAACAAAGAAGGATGGATTGTGACTTTAGGTTGAAATTAAGGAGATTGAGGGAGAGAATTGCACAAGGGGAATGTAAGGATTGACTCGATGGAGGAGATGGGGCCCCGGGGTTGGACTTCTGATGTTCACTAACTCGGTCTTTCTCAGTATTTATCAGAGATGTCTTCAGTTCTAAACCTAGTTATGCTATAAGGGTGTTGCTTCCAGCGCTACCGAGCTCTAAGTTGAAATCTTACTGCTTGCAACTATCAATCATGATTCACAAACCTAGATAAGAAAACCTAACTTCCAAGCATTCAAGCACTAAACAACACACAAGATAACCAATAACTCAGATTTATTGTAAGGAACAAGACACTCATAAATGCAGCAAGTAAAGATAAAGAGTTCAAGCTAAAAAGTCATAAAAACAACCCAGGGGCTCCCTTAAGAGCTTAGCCCCTCATGACAATAAACAACAAGTACAATGCCAAAAAAATTGAAATACAAGAAGTTGAAAACTCCCTAATTTCTTGCATCCCTGTGGTTGTCCGAGGATCTACAATATTGTAAAATCTCCTCCCGATCGGCCTACCATAGGCGTGACATTCCCTTGATGAAGAGGAGGATGAACCCCCAAAGCTCTCCCTTCTTTTCTCCTTTTGTTCGCCCACCAAAAGTCCCCTTTGCAACTAAGTTTCTAGGGTTTTAATGTTTTCCCGATGTGAGCATGAGCGTGTTGAAGCCGTGCTTCAAGCCGTGCAGATTACGGCCAAATAAAACTCCAGAAACTCGCATTCATGTAATCTGTACGGGTACAACACGGGCGTGCTTGGGCCGTGCTAAGGGTTTGCACAACCGTGCTCAGTGAACTCAGACTGTGCTGACTTTGGCTGAATTCTCCTGCAATCTGCACGGGGTACAGCACAGGCTTGCTCAAGCTGTGTTGAGCTTGATGAGATTTCTTCTAAGTCCTTTAGCTTTTAAAATCATTCCAAAACACTTCTTCTTGTTTGAGGACCTTGATGTCTGCATGAAAAACTAAGAATACCTCAAATAGCACCGTACTTAGAGAATTAAAGCCTAAAGACTCAATAATGATAAGGGTAAAGTATAAAATATATATATATGAAATGCATTCATTAAATACCCCCAAACTTGAATTGTTTCTTGTCCTCAAGCAACCTTAATCCCCTAATAAAGTGATGAGTGCATGACCTCTGATCTCAACAAAGTAAAAGAGTTACTGAAGCTTAAGGAGTTTCTAAGAACTAGTGTCTTAGTCAATTGAAAGCTAATGAAAAATTTTACTCTTACTCCGTACTACCGTGTGTGTGTGTCGCCTCCTGGAGTATGTCAAAATTGTTCTTGAGGGGGTCTAGTACAAGCCTTTCTTTTCACTATTTTCACTGCTAACTCCTAAACTGGGTAGTAGCTTCATACACCCTAGAGGCAACCATTTCACTTGGTAGGTCATCAAAAATGACATTTGTGATGCCTAAGATCCGACTACTCAAGTGCGGCTTTCGCTTTTTCTAAAGTGATAGCTCTTTCTACCCTCTTTCTCATAAAATTTTGACAGGGCATCCCAAAAAGGAATCCGACTTGTCACACTATTCTTTTCTTTTTCCTTTTTATTCCTTGAGTTTGGAGTCAGAAACTAACTGTTCACAAGCCTTGTAACTAGCCTTTCTTCTAACAGAGTGACAAAACAACAAAGGCTAAGTGTTCCGATTAAGGTTTCCAAAGTAAGAGCAAAATAAAACTTTAAGTTCAACAAAAGTGCACTAGTATGCTAAAAAACTCCTAGCTTAGCAATTCTCAACCAAAACTGATCGTCTTAAGTCATGCACAACATCTAAACATATTAAAACACAAGTACTCAACCCTCCCCCACACTTGAATGAAACATTGTCCTCAATGTTTAAAGATTTAACATGCAAGGCATAGAAAAAGATTTCAAGTAAACGGGAAATGAGTTGGGGAATCTTCACCAAGTTAAGGGAGAGGTGCCGAAGAAGAATTCCATGGCACACAAGGGTGTATGTTGATCGCCAGTTAGGGAGGATCCGTTTGAAACAACTAACAAGATGGATATTCATAAATCCTGAGGTAAACATGCAAGCATTAGAGACAGAATAAAAGCAAAATAACAAAATCACACTAAAACGAGATCAGTTTAGTAGGGGACTCCCCTTGCTAGCGGACTCAAGAAAAACAAAAGACAACAAAAGTAAAAGCAAAGTACACAGAAAATAAAACAAAACAACAAAACAGAACATCAAAACAGAAAATCAAAACCCAGCGCTCTCAGACTCGGAGTCAGACTCCGATGGAAGGTCGGTGGTGTCGACTCCCACACTCCTAGATGTGGAGGGTCCAGCAGCATGGCGAGGAGAGTGGTCAATGAGTTTCTGAAAACTCTGAAGCATCCACTGGAAAAACGCACCATCAGATTTAACATCGGAGGAATAAGAATACGAGTTGGACGGGTGAGATGTCTCTGGGGAGGTGTTGGCTGAACTGATGCAGATGAGGATGGAAACAGGCCCATACTCCGCAAGGTGCGGGCATTTATAGGATGGACCCTGCCACTAACGATGAACGAGCAATTAGCTGGCAACAAATGCATGCGACATGCCAAGTGAGTGATGTAAGGTCCAACAAAAATGGCTTTCATGCGGTGATCCTTGGATTGATGCTGAAATGCCTTAGCCAGCACATAACCCATATGAAATGGAATGCCTGTTGATAAGTGCTTGATTATATATATTTTATAATATCAGTTTACATGCATTGAGCATCACTTTTATCAGGTTTTAGCATTAACAAGGTGTGTTTTGTGTTCTTTTGTGCAAACAGGGCTTTGGAGACATGACGTACAGGAAGAAGCAAAGATAGGGTGTGATGACACGTTTCAAGGCCACAATTCGAAGCTGTGTTCATATGCATGGGGGTGTTGCCAACTTTCGGAGGAGTACAAGTCATTACACAAACCGAAAGGGCACAAAGGCAGTAGTACGCCCATATCCCAGCTTCTGTACAAAGCAGCTCTGTAGCTTTACTGTAGCAGTACTGTAGCAACAGCTTCACACGCCCGTGTGGAATTTCCACACGGGCGTGTGGATGCCCGTGTGGATGCCCGCGTAAAGACCCGAATTCAAATTATAAAAGCCGCCTTGTGATAATTTTTAGGGATCTTTTCGGCCACTTTCGAGAGACAAGGCGGCTAGGGCTTGGAAGGAGTTCTTTGCGGCTTTGGGAAGCTTTCCTCACCAACTTGGATCGATTCCTCCTTCGTCATAGCATCAAGGAAGCCATCGGCGACCTAGCTTCGAAGTGGATTCAATCCAGACGTGGAAACTACCCATCAAGACCATCATCACGGATTTAAGGGGGTTATTCTTTATGTCTTTGGAACTTTATTCTCAATTTATTATTTGTTTTGTAACTCGCTCCATGGAGAGCTAAACCCCTAGAGGGTATTCGGACATGTAAAACCTAGGATTCTTATTTTCATTAGATTTACATTGTGTTTCTATTCGAATTTATCAGTTTGAGTTTTACTCTTGAGTTCTTAATGCTTGTGCGCGCTTTTGATTTCATTATTAATTGCCTTGCATGTTTTATTCAATCTAGTGAAGAGAGAGATCACCGCTAGGTTTAGAATTACCAAGAGTAAAGAGGGTTGAGCGGGTGAGCCGTGAGATAGCGGAGTGTCCCCTTTCCCTTCCGATAGATATTTCCTATCTCCATATTCCCTAAGTGTCAAGCAACCATATGTGGTGTGAGGCGTCGAGAGAATTCTCCGCCGGGACATCGTAGGGGGTTAGGGATCTTTCACCTGGAGGCAGGGTTAGATCTACTTTTAGGAATTGGTTATATCTTTGGGATCCCTAGAGTTTTAAGCAGTCATATGTGGTGTGCGGCATCGAGAGAATTCTCCGCCGGGACCTCGTAGGGGACTAGTTATCGGTGACCTGGAGGCAGGGGCCGTTATACCTTTGGATACCCACGACTCATTGTTTTCGGTTAGAAACACTTGTAATCTACATCCAACACCCGAATCCTGGGGGGAGCATTGTCCGGATACCTCACTTTTATTGATTGAGAACTCTTTTTCTTTTATTTCCTGCGCACTTGTGGTGACACTCTTAGTGTTGGCCATTAGATCATCAAACACTACATTCATTAGGCTAGATAACAAAAGAGGGGCTATTACTAGTACTTCTGTTCCCTGTGGTTGATCAACCCGACCCTTTGGGTCCACTTTTATTACTTGACGACCCGTGCACTTGCGGTAACACAAGGGGTTGACACACAGCACCCTGTTGTGTTGTTGCGGCTGATGCATCAAGTTCTCACTGAAAATTTCTTGAAGGTTTGCGATATGCTCAAGATCAATGGGGTTTCGGATGATGCATTTCGTTTGAGGACCTTCCCATTCTCATTGAAGGGACGAGCCAAACAATGGCTCCAATCATTGCCAAGAGCGTCCATCACCACTTGGGACGAGATGGTGGAAGCCTTTCTTGCACGATATTTCCCTCCCGGGAAATCAGCAAAGCTCCGCAATGAGATCTCTTCCTTCTTTCAGAATGAGTTGGAGTCTCTATTCGAGACATGGGAAAGGTTCAAGAACCTTCTGCGGCGATGTCCCCAACACGGATTCCCAGATTGGATTATTATACACACGTTCTACAATGGACTGAATCCAAGCACTAGGCAACTCCTAGATGCGGTCGCAGGTGGAACTATGGGTAACAAGACTCCAGAGGATGCAAGGCAGCTCATTGAAGACATGGCTCTCAACAGTTGCCAATGGAGCTCGAGGGAGAAGAAGAAGGTTGCATGAATACATGATGTTGATACCGTTACATCACTAGCCGCCCAAGTTGAAGCACTAAGCAAGAAGCTAGACACCCTTACAACTTCAAGAGTAGCTGCCATTGGCACTTGCGATAGTTGTGGAGGTGGGCATAGCTCTACAGATTGCCCTATCTCAGTGGGGGTGTCGGCACCAATGGAGCAAGTGGATTTTGTTGGAAATCCAGTGAGGAGACAAAGGAACCCTTATTCAAATACCTACAATCAGGGGTGGAGGAACCATCCGAACTTCTCATGGAGCAATCAGGGCCAGCTTTCTGAACATGAGACCCCCACACGCCCGTGTGCCCATCCACAAGGGCGTGTGAGACCCGCACACGCCCATGTGGCTTATAAAGGAGATGAGAAGGCCTTGAAACCTTCATTCAAACCTTCGCGCCTTTTCTCCTTCCGACGCCTCCACGCGAAGAGACGCACTGATAAACGTCTAAATATACGTATTTTATACGTACTTGTGTATAGTTTATTCTCTCTTTATGTTAAGTTGTTTTCTATTTTCTTGTTTAAAGTTGCTTTACTTGTGTTACAGGCCCGAAATAAGCTCAAGAACGTATTCATTAAGAAATCGACACCAAATACGGCGTTTTTGGGCTTCATCAATGTAGCAACACTGTAGCAGTTACTGTAGCACTGAAAGGAAAAATTCCTGAGAAACTCTCTGGATGCCTTGCGGGCAACCTTGTGCCCGCAAGGCCACCCGCAAGGCATCGCGATGTCTTGATTTAAAAGAATTCTTAGGGCAAATTTGAGGGGGAGTTGGCCTTCTTCTTGGAGCTCCACACCACCATCATCAAATCCGGCTTGGAGGAGGTCTTTGAGGGCGTTTCCACGGCGAGATCTTGGAGGAGAGCGCATTTGGGAGCAAGATCCTACTCTAGGGCATCATTGAAGGAGGGTTGAAGACAAGGGAAGCCACCTCTTGAGTGGCGTCTTCGGAACTCCATTTTCATATTTGAGGGAGTGATTATGCTTTATTTAGTTGTTTTCATGCTTTTGAGTATGTATTTTGATATTATGAACAACTAAACCCCAAGGTCACCGGATGTAGGTGAACCTTGGGGGTGAACTTGTGTATTTTGGATGCTTGGTTTTAATTAATGTTTGTTGACTTGTTTGTGATCCTTGTTTGGTGCTTTTGAATGTTAGGCTATGCATGAGAACTCTGTGTATCTCTACATAGGCAATACTAGGTTGCATGACCATTGCCCTAGTGTTAGACTCACCAAGCTTGGAAGGGAAATACGTATAAATACGCCGTGACCATCGGGTATTTGTACCTCTCCAATTCTAGGGTTAATTACTTATTTGTGATTCAACCTTAGTTTGAGAAAACCACCTCACCCTTTGCAATCGTATGAGTATTTGTACGGGTAGAGCCCGTATCCAATACTCGTACCGGATTAGGGGTCAATTGCCGTGACCATCGCGTTGACCTAATCTAGGGTTTTCTCGGTCCAACAAGCCATTTACATGTTAATCCAGCATCCTGTACACTTCAGTAGCCCTTGAGGGGATCCTTATCCGTGACCGCTTTCTCATCCTGATTTCACACTTTTTATTGCCCTGGTTATTTAGCATTCTGATTTGCATTTATTTCGTGTATTTGCATTTTCATCTTTTACTCTCGAGTTTGATCGGCTAGACAATATTGCGAGAAGGAAGTAAGGATAGATTCTCGGGCCCTTGGGAATACGACCCACTCGTGCGTGCACGAGTGGTTTATTACTTGACGACCCCTTTGCGCTTGCGGGACTACCGCCACGCACCTCTTGGGTTCCTAACGCCTCTCCTTAGCTTATTTAAGGATTCTTAGGTGTTTTTTCCGGCGATCCCCATCTTCTTCTTCATCAAAACTCTCCGGTAAGCTCCAAGTTATCCTAGTTCTTGCCATGAATTTTAAATTTCGATGTGGAAACCACCCAACCATGGCCTTTTGGCCATAGTCGGGCATCCACACGGGCGTGTGGCCCATCCACACGCCCGTGTGGATGGTGAGATGATCCACAAGGGCGTGTGGATTCCTGCATGGTGAATTCTTGCACTAACTTGCCCTGATTTTCACAGATGTGGCCCCTAGGACTAAGAAGGTCGCCCACAAGCATTCTCGCACAGCTCGAGAGCCTTCTCCTCCCGAGGAATTGGAGTTCGCCGTCCTTGAGCATCAACAGCGATATGAGCGCTTACAGCGTCTCAAATTCGGGTAGGCGCTCGTAATTGATTGGAAGGCACTCGAGGAGATTGACTTGGCCGATGAGGTGCGCGAGCTTACCACTGTGGGAGGCTGGGACCGGCTCCTTACTATTCGTGATCCCACTTATCGTGAGCTCACACTAGAGGTCCTGTCCTCATTCGACTTCGATCGCGCTCGCCCTGATTTTGAGAAGGAGGACACGATCCGCTTCAGGCTATTCGGTGAGTACCACTCCATAAGCCTCACGCAGTTCTCTGTTTTTCTCGGTTTATATGACAGAGACTATGTTCACACGGGGAGTACGAGTAACTCATCGTCGATTACCCTATTGGACTCACCCCGAGCCGTGCGTACGTGACCATATGCGGAGGTTTCCAGTACGAGCCGGGATCCTCCAAGGCCACCATGCTCAGCCGTCCGGCCTACAGGTATATGCACTCTATCTTTAGCAGGACCGTGACGGGACGAGGATACAGTACTGGAGTTTTGAGCCGCCTTAACTTGCTTTACCTATACACCATGGTCCAGAATATCCCCATGCATTTAGGCTTTGTTGTGGCGGATTACCTCCGCCATCAAAGCCATTACGTGCGGGTCGGTGTGATCTTCTCAGGAGTATACATCACCCGACTCGTTCGTGGCATGGGGTTGACCGAGGCACTTAGAGGGATGGAGAAGATCAGTGTACCTGCACCCTTGGGGCTTGCATCTCTCCGAGCCATGCGTATAGTGAAGAAGACGAGTACCGGCCGATATGTACTCGCAGTGGAGACTGAGGAGGAGGAGTCAGAAGAGGAGGCGGCCGACCCAGCAGACGCTCCTGATTCACCGGCACCCACAGCTGTGCCGATGGACACCGAGGCACTTGCATCTGAACCAGAGCAGCCTTCCACTCGAGCCCGTGACCGTTTGGTGAGGCTCGAGGTGGCAGTTGGAGCTCTCCAGGGGGACATGGCGATTGTGCTCGCCAACCAGTCCATGATGATGTCGCAGTTGTCCATCATTCGACATCTTCTGGAGAGCGACACCGCATCTGAGGCGACGACATCAGCACCACCAGCAGCACCAGTAGAGTTTCCTCACGCATGAGGCGTCCTTGAGTCATTTTATTTTATCTTCTGTATTTTTATTTTCTGCAGTTTTATTTTCAACATGCTCGTTGAGACTTTGTCTTTTATTTCTGTCATTTTTATTTTGTGGTTCTAGTTGTTTTTCGTTGTTGTCTTTTCTAATTTTGTTGAGCTTCATTGAAAACCCCTGAATCCGCTGATGGTCTTGAGAGTTTTGGGAAATGAAAATCAAGTGATGTACACGGTCGTGTGACCAGGTCACACGGCCGTCTCACCTCCAAATGCCCGCTGAGCCAAGCACACCATTGTACAAGATTCCACCAACTTCATCACTTGGAATTCAGGGGAGTATTGTTTTAATGTTGCACACCCTCACATGCTTTATTTTCAGAATTCATAATTTTATTATGCTTGCATGTGTCCATTGGGGACAATGTACATCTTAAGTGTGGGGGAGGGATCACTTTATACACCACTTTATTGTTCGTTTTCTTTATATATGCTCATGCAACCTATGAAGGTTCACTTTAGGGTTAAGAGTTCGATTCTAGACTATAGGAGAGCTTCGAACACTAGATTTCATCATGCTCTAGTTGTCATCCAATTTTTTGAGAAATTTTTGTCCGATTGCCATTTATGCACTCTACTCACTCATTAGACCTATAGAAGCTCTAGTTTAATGTTTTGAGACTTGTTAGTAGTTGTTTTATTTGAAAAAAAAATATAGATATATATATAGTTTAGCAATTGTGAATTATTTCGTGTATATAGGGGGTGAAAAGAGCTACTACCTTTGATTGTATGCAGCTACTCTCATAAGTCGGATACTAGTTATGCCCTAATGAGAGAAAGAGCTATCAAAAGGGATATGTGAAAGCTAGCACCCTCGGTAGAAAGAGCTACCATCTCTAAAGTGTGAAAGCCACTCGGGAGGCCGCCTGAGAAAGGGCTACCTTGGAGATTGTGTGCAGCTACTACCATTCTTTTTGCAACTTTATAAGTCTCGAGCAATAAAAACTGTAACCAGCGGACATAGAGTTGAATTGAGATGAGTTTTTCCACACACACACGCTTTCGGATTTTTTTTTCTTTCTTGCCATTGGATTATTTTCTAGAGCCTTGACTTAACTGTTTGGTGTTAAATAGTTTCCCCTTCCTCATAGAATCATACTCTCATACTTTCTAGTGAACCTGAGGCCAAGCACTTATTCTTTCTTTCCTTGTAATGAATGTTTAGTTTGCTTGAGGACAAGCAAAAGCTTAAGTGTGGGGGAAGTTTGATAAGTGCTTGATTATATATATTTTATAATATCAGTTTATATGCATTGAGCATCACTTTTATCAGTTTTTAGCATTAACAAGGTGTGTTTTGTGTTCTTTTGTGCAAACAGGGTTTTGGAGACACGACGTACAGGAAGAAGCAAAGATAGGGTGTGATGACACGGTTCAAGGCCACAATTAGAAGCTGTGTTCATATGCATTGGGGTGTTGCCAACTTTCGGTGGAGTACAAGTCATTACACAAACGGAAAGGGCACAAAGGCAGTAGTACGTCAATGTCCCAGCTTCCGTACAAAGCAGAAGAAGGTTCTTGAGGATTTCAAAGTATAGAAAGCCACACACCCTACCACGCAAGCGTGTGCCCGACCGTGTGGACTCTAAGGAAGACTTCGGGGAAATCACTATAGCATTTACTGTAGCAGTACTGTAGTAAGTACTCTACACGCCCGTGTGGAATTTCCACACGGGCGTGTGGCTACAGTACACGGGCGTGTGGATGCCCATGTGGATGCCCGCATAAAGCCTCGAATTCAAATTATAAAAGCCGCATTGTGATAATTTTTAGGGTTCTTTTCGGCTACTTTCGGGAGATAAGGTTCTTTTCGGCTACTGTCGGGAGATAAGGCGGCTAGGGCTTGGGATGAGTTCTTTGCGGCTTTGGGAAGCTTTCCTCACCAACTTGGATCGATTCTTCCTCCGTCATAGCATCAAGACGGGCGTGTGGATGAGCCACATGGCCGTGTGGAAATTCCACACGGCCGTGTGGAAATTCCACACGCCCATGTGGAATTTCAGCCCTGTGGAAAATTGCGTATTGGTCCCCGATTTCGCCCGTTTCTTCTCTTGAGGTCACACGGACGGACACACGCCCATGTGAAAGGTCATTTGGCATTTCTTGATGATGAGAAACCCTTGGAGAGCTTTTGAAATCTTCGAACAAATCCGAACAAGCGAGCATGACTGCCTTCGTGTCCTTCTACAAGAATTGTCTTGAAGCCTTTAGAAGTTGGCACATACCCCCTCGTTTGAACCCGATTTGTGTCTTGAACTTTGTATTTGCACAAAAGAGCTCCACTTGGCACCATTATGACCTAATCTTGCATTTATTCAAGTACCGTGTCTTCACAACCCCAATTGCACGAAAGAACACCAAAGCACACGAAATTAGCGATATAACCTGAGAAATATGATGCTCATGCGTGGAAAACATTTCCAAAAATATGTACATGCAAGCACTTATCAATACACCCCTTGCGTAACCACAAGTGTACGGGTTGTATAAGTAGTACAATATACCCGAAGGTCGGGTAGTCGAATCCACAGGGACAACTATATCTCCTAATACTCTCCCACTTCTTAATATCTAATCAATTGAAGTTGAGATTTGAAGACTCTAAAACTTAGGAATGAAATAAAATGTGGGGAAGAAGAATCACTGGAGAAGATGATTAGGGTTTACTCAATGGAAGAGATGGGGCCCCGGGTTAGTACCTTGGTGAAGTTCAAAACTCAGATTCTACAGAATTTATCCGGCGTGTCTCAATCAACCTATATTCTAGAATCTTGTTACACTAATGTGGAATGTGCAAGTAGTGAAATTGAAATTATGAGCATATACCCAACTTTTTGTATCAATCATTAAGATATACAAGCTAAGTGAAAATCAAGTAACTCAAGCAATCAAACCACTCAATAACCAACATTCAAGTAAACAACCAAAGATCTAACAAGGAGATAATAAAACATCCATAAATGCTGCATCAAATGAATCCAAGTTTAACTCAACCAATTCACCGACCCGGGGTACCCTAAGAGGTTTAGCCCTCATTAATACAACCAACAGAAAGGCAACAAAGATAACAAATACAATAAAAACCAAGAACTCCCTCTTTGCTTGCATCTTTCTAAGATCTGAGGTGCCGATGTCGATAAAATTCCTCCTCCAATTTAGCCTACAATTCGCACTCTATCCACTCCTGATGATGAAGAAAGCTGCACACTTCTCCCCATTAGTCTCTCCGTTTTTCCCTAAGCCAAAAGTTCCCAAAACCCTAACTTTTAGTGTGTTTTAACCTTCTCTTGATGCAGGCACGGCCGTGCTTCAAGCCGTGCAGTTTGTGGCCATATAACAATTCTTGAAACTAGCCAGACTGTAATCTGCATAGGTTGGAACACGCCCGTGTTCCGGCCGTGTTGACTAGTGCACGCCCATGCTTAGCAACCAGAGGGCATGCAGATTCTGCTAGAATTCTTCTGTAATTTGCATGCCTTGGGAGCATGGCCGTGCTTAGGCTGTGCTTGACTTGATGAAGTTTCTTCTGAGTCATTTTGCTACCAAAATCGCTCGAAAATACTTGTTATTGCTCCGGGACCTAGATAACTGCACAGTAAACTGAAAATACCTAAAGTAGCATTGAATTAGGAAAAATAATGACATGATAACATAGAGAATGCTGGTATAAAATGGGAAATATGTATATGCCAAATGCACTCATTAAATACCCCTACACTTGAATCGTTGCTTGTCCTCAAGCAACCCTAACGCCTTGCAAAAGAGATGAGTGCATGACCTCTGATCTCAGCAAGGTACAAAGATTCCTAAAACTTAAGGGACCTCGAGTAGCGAGTGTATTAGTCAATTGAAAGTTCATGAAATATTTTACTTTTACTCTGTACTATCGTGTATGTGTGTGCAGCCTGAAAGAGTGCGCAACGAATGTTTTGAAGGGGCCTAGCTCAGGGCACATTTTCCTTTCAAGATGACTCCTAAACTGGGTAGTAGCTTCATATACCCTAGAGGCAACCATTTCACCGGGTAGGTCATCAAGAGAGACATTTGTGATGCCTAAGATCCAATTACTCAAGTGCGGCTTTCGCTTTTTCTAGAGTGATAGCTCTTTCTACCATCTTACTCCTTAAATTCCAAAGAATTTGATTGGGCATCCCACAAGGGATCCGACTTTTCAAAATTCGTTTCTTTTTTACTCTTTGATTTTTCTATTTTTTACTTTCTTGCTTTTATTTTTGAGTTTGGAGTCAGTCATTTTGCTTTTACTAGCCTTAAACTAGACCCTCTTCTAAACAAGGTGGATGCACAAAATTAGGCGAGGTGATTGAACTTAGGGTTTCCAAAGTAAGAGCAAAATTATCCTTTAAGTTCAACAAAAGTACACTAGTATGCTCAAAGTCTCCTTGGCTTAGAAATTCTTAACCAGAAATTTCATATATCATCCTAAGTCATGCACTACCATCATAAAGCATACGTACACAAAGAACCCTACCCCACACTTGAATGAAACATTGTCCTCAATGTTAAAAGACTAAGATATGCAAAATTTGAAAAAGATTCAAGTGAAATTGAAGAAGAGTTGGGGAACTTCACTAAACAAAGGAGGAGAGACCCCCATGGACAAGCAGCTGAGACACAATTGATTGGCATAACAAACAAGGGTGCGCTCATTGATCATCATCAGGTGAAGGCATTTGATAAAACCACCAGAGGAACATCCACACATTCTGAATGAAAGCATGCGAGCATTAGAGAAGCAAACCAAAACAAACAAAAATACATCCCAAAATAGAAAGAGATCAGCTTAGTAGGGGACTCCCCTTGCTAACTGATTAAAAAACAATCACAAACACTAAACTGAAAAACAAAATACAAGTGTTGGAAAAGAAATAAACAACAAAAATAGAAAAGTTGATCAGAAATCGGCGCGCTCGGTGCTAGACTCGGAGTCGGAGGCCAGGTTAGCAGTGTTAACGCTAACACTCCGCGAAGTGGTGGAGGCAACAGAGGCGGGAGGTGGAGAAAGGGTGGCATCCAGCCTGGCAGCGAGATGTTACAAACTGCGGGTAATCCATGGCTGGAATGAAGGATAATGATGGTCGCCGCGCGTGTCTCTAAAAAGCGGGCACATGGCTCCCCGGCCGCAAGTGCACGGGTCGTCAAGTAATACCTCTTGTACGAGCACAAGAGGGTTGTATTCCCTAGGGTCCCGAGATCCACTATTACTTCCTCTTCGACAATTGTTTAGCCGAATCAAAACAGAGGTTGTTGTAATGAAATGAAATTTAAATTAACGATAGAAACTTTAATCAATGACAAGTTGCGCACAACGACGAGAAATCAAATAGAGAAGACAACGCCCGGGGAGAGGATTCCCCCGGGAGAAATACAAGCAAGGATGCTATAAAAACAGGTAATACATGCATGGAGTATTGTTTTGGTCCGTCTAGGCTCGGAAGTCGACTACCCCGGAGCCTCCGTAGTGTAGCCCTAATCCAGTACAAGTTCCTTTATCCAAAGGAAACTCACACGATGTCATTGGGATTAAGGAGCCTTGGTTGGAGTTATCTATAAGCAATTTCGCTAAAATAAACTCTACAACCTACGAGAGGCTACCGGCACCCAGAACCTCCGGTGTACCGGTACAATGAGTCCCTCTTCATACTATGTGGAACTAATGCAAGAGCGCATCTCGCACAACCAAGCACAATCGATAAAATGAAATGCAGAGTTCTCATGCAAATCACTACAATTAAGCACACAAGGTATGAAAGCAAATTACACAACACGCATTCATTGAATTAAAAGCATAGCATCCAATATAAGTATTCCTCCCAAGGTTCACCGGTTGCCCAGCAGCCTTGGGAGGTTTAGTTCGACATGAATAAGAAGGGAAGTTTGCACAAATAATAATAAATCAACAAGAAAAACCGCAAACTCCCTCTTGACCATGTCGACTAGGGTTGATGAAGACACTTGCCAAATCCGCGTCGGCAAGCTCTAGGATAATGATCCTCAAGTCCCATCGTCTTCACTCCCTTGATTTCACTCCAAAACGACCTCCTTTGATGAAGGTTTGAGAGTAGGGGTGTTTGGAGGCGTCGGTGGCAAAAGTCCCCCAAGAAAAGCCCTAGTCGGGCTTAAATACCGCGACCAGTGTGCGGCCCAGTGTGCGGCCTGGTGTGCGGCCGCACACCAGGCTGCACACCCTTCTGCCAGGGTTGTGCGGCCTGTGTACAGCCCGCACACAGGCCCTAACAGGGCTTGGGTTGTGTAGGAACTCTTGGGTGCCCTCCGGAGCTCGTTTATCCATCGTTTTTTCGCTCCTCGGACTCGATTTTCTAGTTGTAAACGCTTCTCACAACGTACTAGTCCATGGATGCCCTGAAATAAGAAAAACAAGAAAAGCATATCAAAGGGCAACTATTTTATTCAATTAATGCATGAAAGTATAAGTAGTTCACCATTACAAAACGGTGTATTTAGACACTTATCAGATAACCGGCCGGTGAAGAGGGGCGACTGAAGGAGCCATGGGTATGTGGAGTGCGAGGGGAGGAAGGACCGGCCGCTATTGGTGGAGTGTCTGGGGCACTAGCGGCAGTGGTAGCACTGTACTCGATGCCATGCGAAGTATGAGTGGCCCACAGCATCCCTATCGCGCGGAGTGTGTCCAAGGAGATCGGCAACACTCCCCCTACCATCCGCATCACGCACACACCGGACTGGAGGCCCATCCCTCCGATCAAATGGGTGATGTACAGTTCGGCAAAAAGTGCGCCAATGCAAGAGTCCGATCGCTGGTGCTGAATGCTGAATGCAACCTCGTAGCACAGGTGGAGAGGAAACCCATCAAGCATGCTGAGCAAGAAGTCAAAATCGCGGCGGCTGATCACTCCAGTGCTATCCCCTTGATCTATAGTTTGACAGAGAACTCTTTCAGACTCATCCGCTACAGCGCACCGAACGCATGGAACTGAATGGTGTCAGCCCAGTGGTAGCTCACAGGTCCCTGGGGAATCTCAAAAGTGGCCAGGACCTCCAATGCCAGCTCCTGGTAGGAGGGGTTAGTGATGGCAAACAGCTGGGTCCATGCGCCAACACCTAGGTTGCGACGCACATCATCATCCAGTCCGACATCTCATAGTACCTCCCAATTAATGACCCACATCTCTTCAAACCGCTTGGCGCTCAAGTGGCTGTAACACTCCTGATGAACGTTAGCTCTGAACGTCGGCTCGGCGGGAGCAGAGGGGCCAGATGATCCCCCTCGGAGCCTCTTCGAAGAAGGGTGATTGATTCCCCTTAAGTGTACAGGGTCGCCAAGTATTCCACGGGGCTAAGGATCTCCTATTAGTCCTTCTCGACCTATTATCTAGCCTAACGTCTTAAAAAAGTGATTTACTCTACTAGATGCAATTAAAACTAAATACAAGATTACCAACAAGTTAGAGAGAACAAGCAATGTGCAAGCAAGAATAACAATGAAATGCAAAGGCCTATGGAAGTGGATACCCTTTGGGGGTCATCATGATACATGAATGAAGAACAAAAGATGCAAGGATAATTTGGACTGAGGGATTTCTAGATTAGAACAACCCCAATTTCTCGGCGATTAAACCCTAATCCCATACGAAAGTTGATAGGAATTTCTTCGAAATCTACATTCCTACGATTGCATTGAGTACAAGGAAATCCCAAAATAGAGATAAACTCATCCTTAGTTCACCTCTAAAACACGGAGGGCTACCAACATCCAATTTCTCCGCATGTTGATACAAGTATCCCTTTTTAATCCATTCATGATCTAATACATGCGAGTAGGTCACATCTACATGTATAACTCATAAAAGAACTACGAATTTCTCCTTAGAGTAGCTCTTAGCATGAAACAAATAGATTAAATCTCAAATTAACTCGAGCATTGAATTAGCAAGTAATCATCCAAAATACATGATAAACTCCACCCCCCAAGGTTCACCAACATCCAGTAGCCTTCGGGGTCTAGTGTGCCATCATGCCACAACAATCAATAACATTAATCAAAACATAAATCAAACTCATAAATGACACTCCCTAGATGAAATTGGGAAGGAGGAGGTGGAATGATGCTTCCCCCACCAAATGATACTTCCCCCGCAAAAGGAATGCCGAATGACGCTTCCTCTAGACGTGGGTCTCCTTCCATCAAAAGGTTGTCGATCTCCCCCTTGAATGATGATGTCTTCAAAACCTTGAGAGCCCCTTGACCTCGCCCTTCAATGATCTCCTCGTTTCCTTGCACTTCTTCTTTCTCCCGAGGTCGCTCAAGGTCTCTCAAGAAGTCTCCCCCTCTCTCCTGTCCAAAAATATGTATTTATAACCTCCAAAACATACGGTCCGTATGAGGCCCCCCGTATGGGGGCCGGATAGTGCTCAAAACCCCAATTTTCGCTTCATACGAGGGTGCATTGATAAGTGCTTGCATGTATATATTTTTGAAAATGTTTTCCACGCATGAGCATCACATTTCTCAGGTTTTATCGCTAATTTCGTGTGCTTTGGTGTTGTTTCATGCAATTAGGGTTGTGCAGACATGGTACGTGAATAAAAGGCAAGATTAGGTCATAATGGTGCCAAGTGGAGTTCTTTTGTGCAAATACGAAGTTCAAGACAAATCGGGTTCAAACGAGCGGGTATGTACCAACTTCTAAAGACTTCAAGACAATTCTTGTAGAAGGACACGAAGGCAGTCATGCTCGCTTGTTCCGATTTGTTCAAAGATTTCAAAAGCTCTCCAAGGTTTTCCCATCATCAAGAAATGCCACATGACCTTTCACATGGGCATGTGTCCGTCCATGTGACCTCAAGAGAAGAAACGGGCGAAATCGGGGACTAATACGAAGTTTTCCACAGGGCAGAAACTCCACATGGGCGTGTGGAATTTCCACACGGCCGTGTGGCTCATCCACACGCCCGTGTGGATCCTCGAGATAGCCAATTATAAAGCCGTTCTGAAGCGTTATTTGAGGATCTTCTTCCAAAACTGGAGGGGAGGTGACGGCTAGGGTTCAGGAGGTTCTTGCTACACAAAAGGGGGTGCTTCTTCATCGTGTTCCACATCAATCCCTTCCAAGGGGAGCTATTGGGGGAGCCTTCGACGACTCGATTCGACGAGGTGTGCCCTAGGCTTGGAGGAAGGAGCTCTGTGGAGAAGAAGGAGACGCCCTCGTAGTCTATCAACACAAAGCTTAAGGGGGTTTTCTTTATGGATTTCTTGCACTTATCTTCATTTATTTTGATGAACTTGTATTGCTCCATGGAGGGCTAAACCCCTAGTGGGTACTTGGACTTGTAAACCCTAAGTTTCCTATGTTTCATTGACTTTAATGCTTTTATTCAATTTGAGTTAAAATTGGAGTTTTAATCTTGTGTGCTTAATTGTTTCTCCCTTAGAGTGACACTAGGGTTGAGGGCTAATCCAATCATCCTTTTGACGAGTGACCATCACTATTAGGATTAGATTAACCAAGATTGAAGAGGGTTGAGAGGGTGAGTTGAGAGGTAGCGACACGTCCCCTTTCCTCTCCGGTGTGGTTTTCTCTACCTTCTTATTCCAAGTATTACCTTCGATCTCAAAGAGAGTTAGGCGTTGAGAGAGGCCTTTCCGCAGAGACTTATATGTGATTAGGGATCTTTCGCCTGGACCAAAGGGATTGATCTATAGTTGGGAATAGGGTTTTACCGCTTGGAATCCCTAGAGCGTAGCGCAGTCATACGTGGTGTGAGGTGTCGAGAGTCTTCTTTCCGCCGGGACCTCGTAGGGGACTAGTCAAGGTTGACCTTAGATTTGGGACCTTGTATCTTTGGATTCCACGACTCTTGAAATCTCTATTGAATGAGAGTACTTGAAATCTTGCACTTGAAACAAGGATTCTAGGGGAATATTGTCCGAGTACCCCATCTTCTTATTGATCTATTTCTATACCCTAGCTTTTCTTTTCATGACTTTATTTCTATTTCTTTCCTATTCTATTTTCTTTCACAACAACAATTGGTTTATCTTGGGCTACTTAAGAAAGTGTGATTGTTCTTACGTCTACTCCCTGTGGATTCGACTATCCACCCGTTTGGGTACTTTATTACTTCGACACCCGTGCACTTGCGGAGCACACACGCAAGGGTGTGTCATGCATACTGATGAGTGTATTTCATATATATATATTTGATATCTTACTCTCATAATTGTTGAATTTATTGACTTTAATTCTCCAAGTGCGGTGCTATTTGAGGCATTCTTAGTTTTTCATGCAGATATCAAAGTCTTTAAGCAGTAAGAAGTGTTTTGGAATGATTTTAGAAGCTAAAGAATATAGAGGAAACCTCATCAAGCTCAACACGGCTTAAGCACGCCCGTGTTGTACCCCGTGCAGATTGCAGAAGAATTCAGCCAGAGTCAGCACAGCTTGAGTTCGCTGAGCACGGTCGTGCTACTCATCAGCACGGACTCAGCACGCCCGTGCTGTACCCTGTGCAGATTACGGGAATGTGAGTTTCAAGAGTTTTATTTGGCCGTAATCTGCATGTCTTGAAGCACGGTTTCAACACGCCCGTGCTTACATCGGGAAAACATTAAAAACCCTAGAAACTTAGGTTTTGGGGGACTTTTGGCTCCGCGAACTAAGAGAGGAAGAAGGGGAGAACTTTGGGGCGCCGTCCTCATCTTCACCAAGGAAATGTCGCGCTTATGGTATGCCAATCCGGAGGAGATTCCACGACATTGCAGAGCCTCTGACAACCACAAGGATACAAGAAATTAGGGAGTTTTCAACTTCTTGTATTTTAATTTCTTTGGCAATTTCCTTGTTGTTTAATGTCATGAGGGGCTAAACTCTTAAATGAGCCCCGGGGGTGGTTTGTATGACGTTCTAGCATGAACTCATTGTCTTTACTTGCAGTATTTGTGAATGTCTTGTTCTTTGCAATAAATCTTGGTTATTGGCTATCTTGTGTGTTGTTTAGTGTTTGAATGCTTGGAAGTTTTGTTTTATTATCTAGGCTTGTGAATCATTATTGATACTTGCAAGCAGTAAGATTTCAACCTAGGTTTCATTAGCACTGTAAGCTTCATTCTTATTGTAACTAGATTTAGAACTGAAGACATCTCTGATAAATACTGAGAAAGACCGAGTTAGTGAACGTCAGGAATCTAACCCCGGGGCCCCATCTCCTCCGTCGAGTCAATCCTTACATTCCCCTTAGTGCAATTCTCTCCCTCAATCTCCTTAAATTCAACCTAGAGTCACAATCCATCATTCTTTGTTTGGTTAAATACTAAGCAAACCGTTAGTATTAGAAGCTACACCAGTCCCTGTGGATTCGACTACCCGACCCTACGGGTTCACTTTACTACTTGTACGACCCGTGCACTTGCGGATACGCAAGGGCGTACCACATACTAGCTGCATACGGCCTCATACGGGCTATATAGGGGCCGCATGAAATTTTGGATAAGCTACTTCGAACAATCCTGGTGCTACAGTGGTTGCTACAGTACTTTGTGACTGTTTTTGACACACCCTTGCGTGTGTACTCCGCAAGTGCACGGGTGTCGAAGTAATAAAGTACCCAAACGGGTGGGTAGTCGAATCCACAGGGAGTAGACGTAAGAACAATCACACTTTGTTAAGTAGCCAAAGATAAACCACTTGTTGTTGTGAAAGAAAATAGGATAGGAAAGAAATAGAAATAAAGTGATAAAAATAAAAGCTAGGGTATAGAAATAGATCAATAAGACGATGGGGTACTCGGACAATGCTCCCCCTAGAATCCTTGTTTCAAGTGCAAAACTTCAAGTACTCTTATTCAATAGAGATTTCAAGAGTCGTGGAATCCAAAGATACAAGGTCCCAAATCTAAGGTCAACCTTGACTAGTCCCCTACAAGGTCCCGGCGGAGAGAAGACTCTCGACACCTCACACCACGTACGACTGCGCTATGCTCTAGGGATTCCAAGTGGTAAACCCTATTCCCAACTATAGATCAATCCCTTTGGTCCAGGCGAAAGATCCATAATCACAAATAAGTCCCGGCGGAAAGACCTCTCTCAACGCCTAACTCTATTTGAGATCGAAGGTAATACTTGGAATAAGAAGGTAAGGAAAACCACACCGGAGGGGAAAGGGGACGTGTTACTACCTCTCAACTCACCCTCTCAACCCTCTTCAATCTTGGTTAATCTAATCCTAATGGTGATGGTCACTCGTTAAAAGGATGATTGGATTAGCCCTCAACCCTAGTGTCACTCTAAGGGAGAAACAATTAAGCATACAAGATTGAAATTCAAATTCAAACTCAAATTGAATAAAAGCATTAAAGTAAATGAAACATAGGAAATCTAAGGTTTACAAGTCCAAGTACCCACTAGGGTTTAGCCCTCCATGGAGCAATACAAGTTCATCAAAATAAATGAAGACAAGTGCAAGAAATCCATAAAGAAAAACCCCCTTAAGCTTTGTGTTGATAGACTATGGGGACTTCTCCTTCTTCCCCAAAGAACTCCTTCCTCCAAGCCTAACGCACACCTCGTCGAATCGAGTCATCGAAGGCTCCCCCAATAGCTCTCCTTGGAAGTAATTGATGATGAAATCCGTGAAGAAGCGCCCCCAAAGTGTAGCAAGAACCTCCTGAACCCTAGCCGTCACTCCCTCTCAAAGTTGGACGAAGAACCCCTAAATAACGCTTCAAAACGGCTTTATAATTGGCCATCTCGAGGATCCACACGGGCGTGTGGATAAGCCACACGCCCATGTGGATTTTCTGCCCTGTGAAAACTTCATATTAGTCCCCGATTTCGCCCGTTTCTTCTCCTGAGGTCACATGGACAGACATACGCCCATGTGAAAGGTCATGTGGCATTTCTTGATGATGGGAAAACCTTGGAGAGCTTTTGAAATCTTTGAACAAATTAGAACAAGCGAGCATGACTGCCTTCGTGTCCTTCTACAAGAGTTGTCTTGAAGTCTTTAGAAGTTGGCACATACCCCCTCGTTGGAACCCGATTTGTGTCTTGAACTTCGTAATTGCACAAAAGAGCTCCACTTGGTACCATTATGACCTAATCTTGCCTTTATTCACGTACCATGTCTTCATAACCTTAATTGCATGAAAGAACACCAAAGCACACGAAATTAGCGATAAAACCTGAGAAATGTGATGCTCATGCGTGGAAAATATTTCCAAAAATATATACATGCAAGCACTTATCAGTTTTCTTCTTCTTTTCACCTAAATGGCATCTTCGTGTTCTCCATAGCTTTCCAGTACCCTACAAAGTAAATAGTATGCGATTAAACACAAAACGGGCATCAATCCACAACAAAATACATGCAAAGTGTATAAAATGTATACATGAAATTACCTACATTTAGATACTTATCAAAGGGCCAGCTACCATAGCCTTCCTCAACATGATCTGCAAGGAAATAGCCAGGAGGGTTAGAGAAACAGTATAAGCACGAGCGTGCTTGTTCCTGCACGTCCGTGTTGACAAGTGGAAAGGCCTCGCATAAGAACACGGCCGTGCTATCCACAGCATGCCCGTGTTTTGAGTTTGTGGGTTGTCCCCGATGAGCCTTAACTCAAAAATTGACGGTACATGATTGTAAAACTAACTAAAATTAGTCTAAATTGGCACTAAAACACATAGATAATCATTCAATCATGGCATACAATCAATCAATCAAAGATTTCAACAAGAAAACACAAATAAACCGTCGGCTTACCGGTACGTCGGGGAAGAAAGTGAAAATTAAGGAAAACTCCAAAGCGATCTAAAAAACACAGCAAACGGCGAGCAAACATGAAGAAGCACGAGCGAAGGGGAAGAGCACTCGAGGAAAAGTGAGGAGGAAACGCGAAACAGCAGATTAAATAGAAAAACTTGTTTGGAATACGAAAAGCCGCGCTGAACACGCCCTCAACATGGCCGTGTTCTCCCCGTGTTGAACAAATCTTAGAGAAATATTAGGCAACACGGCCATGCTTTCCCCAGACTTGCAGCCGTGCGGGCATGCTGTTCATAAGTGTCTAAACTCTGAAGAACACAACACGACCGTGCTAGGGGTACGACCAGCGTGCTTAAGAAGAACACAACTGAAAGACGGCTATGTTTCAGCTGTTGTTCTTTTTTCAATTTGGCAGGATAGGGCAAGATGGGCCGATACTATGCTACTGGCTCTTTTTCCTTGCCCTTCATTTTCTCCCTTGATACTGAATCAGAATTTTTTTCCATAATCTCCACCTCAGGCTCATCCAGAATAACAGGCTACACTTGAGTGGGTAGTGGCTCGAGTTCTCTCCCACTTCTCAAAGTCATGGCCTTAAGGGATTCCCAAGGATTAACTTCCGTATTGCTTGGTAAAGAACCCGGGGCCGTTCAACAAGAGTCTTGGCAATTTGTGCTACTTGATGCTCAAGATTCTGTAATGAAGCCTGTTGATTCCTCATAATTTCCTCATGCCCTGTGAGTCGGGCGTCATTGGATTGAATATATTTCACCAGGAGGGCTTCTAGACTTGGGCCCTTTTGTTCTTGAGGTGGGGCCCTTGGGAAGTTAGACTGTGACTGTTGTTGTTGCTGCTGTGGTGGAGGCCGCTGCTGACCTTGAGTCTGCTGACTTCATGAAAAATTTGGGTGATTCCTCTACCCAGGGGTTGATTGTGTTGCTGTAGGAGTTATTTTGGTACCTCTGATTTTGTCCAATGAAGTCCACCTGCTCAGAACTCTGAACCCCTTCTGAAGAACAACTAGGCCCGGCTTAGCCTCCCCAATTGTCACTGGCCGCATTAGGAGAAGAAGACTGCACTTGCATCGTATCGAATCTTTTTTATAAAGCTTGTATTTGTGCTGCCAAAGTGGTAAGCACATCAACTTCATAAACCCTGGAAGTTTTCACTGGTTTGTTCCTCTCCGACGTCCATTGGTACCCGTTAGAGGCCATGTCTTCGATCAAATTCTGTGCCTCTTCGGGTCTTTTACTGCACAAAAAAACTTTAGCTACTGCATCTAACATCTGTTTGGTTGCCACTTTCAGACCATTGTAAAAGATTTTTATTTGCATCCACTCCACTATTCCATGTTGCGGGCATTTCCTCAGCAAGTCCTTGTATCTTTCCCATGTGTCATACAGAGTTTCTGACTCCAATTGGTGAAAAGAGGAAAGTATCGAGTTAGAGAAATTTCTCAGCTAACTGAGCCCAACTTGTGATCGATCCTGCTGGCAAGGAATTTAGCTACTGCATGGCCCTTCCTCACACAGAAAAGGAAATAACCTAATGCGCACCGCATCCTCGGACACATTGTTTGCCTTGAAGGTATCACAAATTTCCAAGAAACTTGACATATGGGCGTATGGGTCTTCATCCTGAAAGCCGTCAAACTAGCACATCTATTGCACCATCTGAATGAAATTTGGCTTCAGCTCCAAATTATTTGCCACAACAGGTGGTCGAACTATACTTGAGCCGGATTCCTCAAGATTAGGCTGTGCATAATCTGAAATACTCCTTTGATTTCCGTCCATGACTTCCTCTTGGCGAACTCCAACACTAATTTCAATTGACACGGTTTCCCTCAGACTGACCTGCCTCAATCTCTTGTGAAATATCCATTCGATATCAGGATCAGGGCTAGCTAATTGGGATGAACATCCCTGGGCCATACACTATGCCTGCGTACAATAAAGATAAAGATATGAGAATTGAGAATTTAAAATCAAGATAAAAATACGCAGATTGAAGCCACAAACGATCACTTAAATACAACCAAAAACACAAAAAAGAAGAAAAGAAAGATAACAGAAAAACAAAACAAATAAACGAGTAGATTACTAGGGTTGTGAGATTTTGATAAGTATACAATTGTGCGTATTTTATATATTGAATTGTATACTTATCGAGTTAGTATTGGAATAATTTAGTGGAATATGAGTCTAAATTGAGTATGGATTGTCTTCGCAGGCACCAATTGTAGATTAAAGCTAAAGGAGAGCCAAATGGGAATAGAAACAACAAAGATGGCACACTCCTGATTCAGCACTTGGAGAGCTGCAATGCTTACGGGCACCATACGGCCAGGCTTACGCCCGTAAGCTAAATCCAGAAGGCCTTGCGGGCATCTTTATGCCCGTAAGAGGATAAGCCCAGCAATACAGAGGAGCCTACGGTCAGGACTTACGGTCATAAGCGAGACCGTAAGCAGAAGATAGAGAACCTTATGGGAGAAGCTTACGGCCATAATCGGGGGTGTAAGGAACGAGAAAGTTGAAACCCTGATGCTTACGACCTAGCTTACGCCCATAAGCTAGCCGTAAGCTTACGCCTATATAAGCTTTTACTGAAGATGGATTTGAGGAGCTCATTTTTTAGGTTTTCTTGGAGTTTTAGAGAAAGAGCGGCTGGAGAAGGGAAGGGCTTAATAGCGAGATCAAGAGATAATTCCTGCATCAAAAAGGGCCAGGAATCCGCATATCCCTCCATCATTACCACCTTCATCATTAGCTAGGGCAGCGTTGCGGCCAACGGTTGTATTCCCCCAACGTCGAGGGGAACTTCAGTCCAATCCTTGTATTCTTGGTTTTGAGGGAGTTTCTCATTTTATTTTCTCATTATGACAATGAACAATTGTAATTTCTTGATTTCATTGCTTTACATTATGAGCTAATTCCCTTTTAGGGGAGCTTGCACATGAACCCTAGGGGAATTGTTAAACTCTACTTTTATTTCTTGAATGTCAATTATTTGTGATGTTAAACTTTGGGAATGCATGTGTGAATTGATGTATGTCATTTACATATTGTGTGATTGTTGATGAGGGTGAAAGCCCGTTGTTCGGTTGTTCTAGCGTGCAGTGAAAATGATAAGTGCTTGCATGCACATATTTTTGGAAATGTTTTCCACGCATGAGCATCACATTTCTCAGGTTATATCGCTAATTTCGTGTGCTTTGGTGTTCTTTCTTGCAATTAGGGTTGTGAAGACATGGTATGTGAATAAAGGCAAGATTAGGTCATAATGGTGCCAAGTGGAGCTCTTTTGTGCAAATACAAAGTTCAAGACACAAATCGGGTTCAAACGAGGGGGTATATGCCAACTTCTAAAGGTTTCAAGACAATTCTTGTAGAAGGACACGAAGGCAGTCATGCTCGCTTGTTCGGATTTGTTCAAAGATTTCAAAAGCTCTCCAAGGGTTTTTCATTATCAAGAAATGCCTTATGACCTTTCACATGGGCGTGTGTCCGTCCGTGTGACCTCAAGAGAAGAAACGGGCGAAATAGGGGACCAATACGCAATTTTCCACAGGGCCCGAGAATCTATCCTTACGCCCGTGTGGAATTTCCACACGCCCGTGTGGCTCATCCACATGCCCGTGTGGATCCTCGAGATGGCCAATTATAAAGCCGTTCTGAAGTGTTATTTTGGGGATCTTCTTCCAAACTTAATAGGGAGTGACGGCTAGGGTTCAGGAGGTTCTTGCTATACTTTGGGAGTGCTTCTTCATCGATTTCAACATCAATTCCTTCCAAGGAGAGCTATTGGGGGAGCCTTCGACAACTCGATTCGACGAGGTGTGCCCTAGGCTTGGAGGAAGGAATTCTTTGGAGAAGAAGGAGAAGCCCTCATAGACTATCGGCACGGAGCTTAAGGGGGTTTTATTTATGGATTGTTTGCATTTAATTTCCATTTCTTTCATGATCTTGTATTGCTCCATGGAGAGCTAAAACCCTAGTGGGTACTTGGACATGTAAACTCTAGAATTTCTATGTTTCTATGACTTTATTGCTGTTCTTTAATTTGAGTTTTAATTTGAGTTTCAATCTTGTATGCTTCTTGGATTCTTCCTTAGAGTGACACTAGGGTTGAGAATCACATTTAATCATCCTTTTGACGAGTGACCATCACCATTAGGATTAGATCAATCAGGATTGAAGAGGGTCGAGAGGGTGAGTTGAGAGGTAGCAACACATCCCCTTTCCCTTCCGGTATGATTTATCCTACCTTCTCATTCCACGAGATAACTTCAATCTCAAAGAGAGTTAGGCGTTGAGAGACAACTCTTTCCGCCGGGACTTATTTGTGATTAGGGATCTTCCGCCTGGACCAAAGGGGTTGGTCCATATTTCGGAATAGGGTTTATCATTTGGATTCCCACGAGCTTTTCGCAGTCATACTTGGTGTGAGGCTTCGAAAGTCTTTCTTTCCGCCGGGAACTCGTAGGGGACTAGTCAGGGTTGACCTTAGGTTTGGGACCCTGTATCCTTGGATTTCCACGACTCATTGATTTTCATTTTAAGAAGAGCAGCTTAAGTTTTGCACTAGAAACTAGGATTCTAGGGGGAGCACTGTCCGAGTACCCCATCTTCTTATTGATCTTATTCTACACTCTAGCTTTTACTTTCAGAACTTTATTTCTGTTTCTTTCTTGTTTTATTTTCTTTCACAAGAACAATTGATTTATCTTTGGCTACTTAGCAAAGTGTTATTGTTCTTACGTCTACTGCCTGTGGATTCGACTACCCACCCGTTTGGGTACTTTATTACTTCGACACCCGTGCACTTGCGGAGCACACACGCAAGGGTGTGTCAAGTTTTTGGCGCCGTTGCCGGGGAGTTAGGCGTTTTAGGAATTGTTATACTTTGTTTCGCTAGTCATTTTTCGCACATTCTATCTCACACTTCTTTTACCTCCATTGTTCTGATTTTGCTTTCTTTTCCTGATTTCAGCTCCAAGTTATGACCCGTGGACATCCTTCGACATTAGTGGAAGGTGATCCGGAAATAGAGAGGAGATTGCACAGACGGGGAAGACAACCTGAATAAGAACAGTTTGATCAAGCTGAGATAGAGGTTGAAGAGTCCGAAACCATGGCTGAACAAAATGAGCAACATCGGACACTTTCTGATTTTGCTAGGCCGTCTATCCGTTGTACACAGTCAAGCATAGTCAGGCCACCAATTTCAGCTCATAACTTTGAGCTTAAGCCGGGGTTCATTCAGATGGTTCAACAATCCGCACAGTTTAATGGGTTAGCAGATGAAGACCCAAACAATCACATAGAAAATTTTTTGGAAGTGTGCGACATGTTGAAGATAAATGGAGTCACAGATGACACCATCAGATTGAGAGCCTTCCCATTTTCCTTGAAGGGGAAAGCAAAACAATGGTTGCAGTCTCTACCTAGAGCATCGATCACTACGTGGGAAGAGATGGTTGAGGCCTTCCTTGCTCGATATTTCCCTCCCGGGAAATCGGCAAAATTGAGAAATGAGATTCCTCGTTCATGCAGTCGGAATTGGAGTCTCTTTTCGAGACATGGGAAAGGTTCAAGGATCTTCTGCGCAACTGTCCTCAACACGGGTTCCCCGAGTGGATGGTCATCCACACCTTCTATAATGGGCTGAACCCAAGCACAAGACAGCTACTTGATGCCGCAGCAGGAGGTACCTTAGGAAGCAAGACCCCCGAAGCTGCCCGCCAACTGATAGAAGAAATCTCTTTGAATAGCTATCAGTGGAATGCTCGAGACAAGAGGAAAGTGCCGGGTATTCATGAAGTTGATGCAGTAACATCTCTAGCAGCTCAAGTTGAAGCATTGAGCAAGAAGTTAGACACTTTGGCAGGCCTATCTAGAATGGCTGCAGTGATGAGTTGTGATAGTTGTGGAGGAGGGCATGTTTCTTCTGATTGCCCTATCTCTGTGGTCGGAACAGCACCTGTTGAGCAGATGGATTTTGTGGGGAATGCCGGACGAGGTCAAGGGAATCCCTATAGCAACACCTACAATCCGGGTGGCGAAATCACTCGAACTTTGCATGGAGCAACCAAGGGCAACAAAGGCCCTCTGCACCCCCCGGATTTCAGCAACTCCAACAACCAAACATGGAGGGTGGTGATTGTCCCGCAAGCGCACGGGGTCGTCAAGTAATAAATGATAAGTGCTTGCATGTACATATAATTTGAGATGTTTTTCCCTGCATGAGCATCACATTTTTCAGGTTATATTTCTCATTTCGTGTGTTTCTGTGTTCTTTCGTGCAATTAGGGTTGTGAAAAAGGTTTACGCGAAGAAAAGCAAGATTAGGTCATAATGGTGCTATGTGGAGCTCTTTTGTGCAAATACGAAGTTCAAGACACAAATCGGGTTCAAACGAGGGGGTATGTGCCAACTTCTAAAGGCTTCAAGACAATTCTTGTAGAAGGACACGAAGGCAGTCATGCTCGCTCGTTCCGATTGGTTCAAAGATTTCAAAAGCTCTCCAAGGTTTCCCATCATCAAGTAATGCCACTTGACCTTTCACATGGGCGTGTGTCCGTCCATGTGACCCCAGGAGAAGAAACGGGCGAAATCGAGGATTAGTATGAAGATTTCACAAGGCAGAAAATCCACATGGGCGTGTGGAATTTCCACACGGCCGTGTGGAATTTCCACACGGCCGTGTGGACTATCCACACGCCCGTGTGGATCCTCGAGATGGCCAATTATAAAGCCGTTCTGAAGCGTTATCCAGGGCATCATCTTCTAACTTTGGAAGGGGGCGACGGCTAGGGTTCAGGAGGTTCTTGCTACACTTTGGGGGCGCTTCTTCACCGGTTTCATCATCATTCCCTTCCAAGGAGAGCCATTGGGGGAGCCTTCGACGACTCGATTCGGCGAGGTGGGCCTTAGGCTTGGAGGAAGGGATTCTTTGAAGAAGAAGGAGAAGTTCCCATAGTCTATCAACACGAAGCCTAAGGGGGTTTTCTTTATGGATTTCTTGCACTTATCTTCATTTATTTTGATGAACTTGTATTGCTCCATGGAGAGCTAAACCCCTAGTGGGTACTTGGACTTGTAAACCCTAGATTTCCTATGTTTCATTGACTTTAATGCTTTTATTCAATTTGAGTTTGAATTTGAGTTTCAATCTTGTTTGCTTAATTGTTTCTCCCTTAGAGTGACACTAGGGTTGAGGGCTAATCCAATCATCCTTTTGACGAGTGACCATCACCATTAGGATTAGATTAATCAAGATTGGAGGGGGTTGAGAGGGTGAGTCGAGAGGTAGCGACACGTCCCCTTTCCCCTCCGGTGTGGTTCTCCCTACCTTCTTATTCCAAGTATTACCTTCGATCTCAAAGAGAGTTAGGCGTTGAGAGAGGCCTTTCCGCCGGGACTTATTTGTGATTAGGGATCTTTCGCCTGGACCAAAGGGATTGATCTATAGTTGGGAATAGGGTTTACCACTTGGAATCCCTAGAGCATAGCGCAGTCATACGTGGTGTGAGGCGTCGAGAGTCCTCTCTCCGCCGGGACCTCGTAGGGGACTAGTCAAGGTTGACCTTAGATTTGGGACCTTGTATCTCTGGATTCCACGACTCTTGAAATCTCTATTGAATAAGAGTACTTGAAGTCTTGCACATGAAACAAGGATTCTAGGGGGAGCATTGTCCGAGTACCCCATCTTCTTATTGATCTATTTCTCCGACCTAGCTTTCATTTTCAGCACTTTGTTTCTACTACTTTCTGATTTTATTTTCTTTCAACAACAATTGGTTTATCTTTGATTACTTAACAAAGTGTGATTGTTCTTACGTCTACTCCCTGTGGATTCGACTACCCACCCGTTTGGGTACTTTATTACTTCGACACCCGTGCACTTGCGGAGTACACACGCAAGGGTGTGTCAATAAACCACTCGTGCACGCACGAGTGGGTCGTATTCCCAAGGGCCCGAGAATCTATCGTTACTTCCTTCTCGCAATATTGTCTAGCCGATCAAACTCGAGAGTAAAAGATGAAAATGCAAATACACGAAATTAATGCAAATCAGAATGCTAAATAACCAGGGCAATAGAAAGTGTGAAATCAGGGTGAGAAAGCGGTCACGGATAAGGATCCCCTCAGGGGCTACTGAAGTGTACAGGATGCTGGATTAACATGTAAATGGCTTGTTGGACCAAGAAAACCCTAGATTAGGTCAACCCGATGGTCATGGCAGTTGACCCCTAATCCGGTACGAGTATTGAATACGGGCTCTACCCGTACAAATCCTCATACGATTGCACAGGGCGAGGTGGTTTTCTCAAAATAAGGTTGAATCACAAATGAGTAATTAACAGTAGAATTGGAGGGGTACAAATACCCGATGGTCACGGCGTATTTATACATATTTCCCTTCCAAGCTTGGTGAGTCTAACACAAGGGCAATTGTCATGCAACCTAGTATTGCCTAAGTAGAGATACACAGAGTTCTCATGCATACCCTAACATTCAAGAGCACCAAACAAGGATCACAAACAAGTCTACAAACATTAATTAAAACCAGGCATCCAAAATACACAAGTTCACCCCCAAGGTTCACCTACATCCGGTGACCTTGGGGTTTAGTTGTTCATAATCTCTTCCTTCATGCAGTCGGAATTGGAGTCTCTTTTCGAGACATGGGAAAGGTTCAAGGACCTTCTGCGCAAATGTCCTCAACATGGGTTCCCCGAGTGGATGGTCATCCACACCTTCTACAATGGATTGAACCCAAGCACAAGACAGCTACTTGATGCCGCAGCAGGAGGTACCTTAGGAGGCAAGACCCCCGAAGCTGCCCGCCAACTGATAGAAGAAATGGCTATGAATAGCTATCAGTGGAATGCTCGAGACAAGAGGAAAGTGGCGGGTATTCATGAAGTTGATGCAGTGACATCTCTAGCAGCTCAAGTTGAAGCATTGAGCAAGAAGTTGGACACTTTGGCAGGCCCATCTAGAATAGCTGCAGTGATGAATTGTGATAGTTGTGGAGGAGGGCATGTTTCTGCTGATTGCCCTATTTCTATGGTCGGAACAGCACCTGTTGAACAGGTTGATTTCGTGGGGAATGCTGGACGAGGTCAAGGAAACCCCTATAGCAACACCTACAATCCGGGGTGGCGAAACCACCCGAACTTTGCATGGAGCAATCAAGGGCAACAAAGGCCCTCTGCACCCCCCGGATTTCAGCAACCCCAACAACCAAACATGGAGGGCCGAGTTTCAGGGCTTGAGAACCGAATGACAGACTTGGAAAAGGCGTTGACCAAGTTCATTCAGTCCTCAGACACGCGCTTTCAAGGCGTGGAGAGTACACTTCGCAATCACACCGCTTCCCTACATAACTTGGAAAATCGGGTGGGGCAGATTGCGAAATCGTTATCTCGAACGACCACAAGGAAGTCTCCCGGGAAATACGAGAGACCAACCCAAGAGAGCAGCTGAAAGCAATCACTCTTAGGAGTGGTCGTGAGGTTGAGGGTAGACTTCCCACCGAAGAGGTTGTTCAAATTCCTGCTAAGGAGACAGACAAGGAAAAGGGTAAGGAAAAGGAGGTAGCACCTGCACCATACAAACCAAGGATTCCTTACCCTTCAAGGCTGAAGAATGATCAAAATGATGAGCAGTACAAGAAGTTTTTGGGCCTTTTCAAGCAGCTGCACATTAATATCCCTTTTGTGGAGGCTTTGTCTCAAATGCCTCGATATGCAAAATTTTTGAAGGACCTCTTAACCAACAAGAGGAAATTGGAAGAGGGTGCAAAGGTGATATTGGATGCATCTTGTTCACCGTGTTGCGAAAAATCTACCTAACAAGATGAAAGACCCTAGAAGCTTCATCATCCCATGTAACATTGGGAATTTGGGTGAAGAGAAGGCATTGGCGGATTCGGGAGCCAGTATCAATGTCATGCCTTACTCCTTCTTCAAGAAGTGGGGCTGGGAGAGCCAAGGCCCACTCGGATGACCTTACAACTAGCCGACCGTTCCATTCGTCACCCGAGAGGCATCATTGAAGATATTTTGGTAAAAGTGGATAAGTATATATTTCCTGTAGATTTCGTGGTACTTGGATGTAGATGAGAATGTCGACGTGCCGCGATACTTGGAAGACCCTTTCGCGTACTTCCAAAGCTCTTATAGACATGGATGGCGGGGAGATGACATTGAGGATAGGAGATGAGAAGCCGACCTATCGCCTTGCTGAGGCCATGAGACATTCTCTCAACTTTGATGATACTTTGTATTTTCTTGACACTACTGATGCTTTGATTGATGATTATGTGCAGGAAATCTTTTGCCCGGATCCACTAGCTGATTTGTTGGATCAAGAGATGGATGATGATCACATTTCATTAGTTGACCTGGAAAACAAGGATACATCTATCACAGGTACGGTCAACAAACTAATGAAAAAGCTAAAGAGGGTAAGACATCGCCGCAAGAAGCAAACGAATGAACCTGCGGACGTTCCTTCAAAGTTTAAGGATGATACCCTTCCATCTGGTAACAAATTCGATCACTCATCTTCTAAATTCCAGAACTTATGCTCTTCATGTTTCACATTTCCAAGCAGCGAAGTGCTTTCGACCCATGACCCCCCTTGAGTCTAGAGAGGCAGGTACGTCAAGCTAGTGACGTAAAACAAGCGCTTATTGGGAGGCAACCCAATTTTTAGAACTCTTTGCTTGTGTTGTAGTTAGTTTTATTTCTGCATTTTTTTTTTTGTTTAGTTTGTAGTGTGTGGATTTATTGCTGGTAGTGCATTTCTATGTGTTCATCATTTATGGCAAGTTAGGTGGTATTCCTGTGAATTTTGCGAGATTTTAAATCGTAAACGTCTTAGTTTTCAACTTCTGCAGTCGTTCCATGTGTTTTCATTAATTTCTGCAGAGTTTGGACTATTTTTGAGTTGAAGAATGGAAGCACACGGCCATGTGGAAATTCCACATGGCCGTGTGGATGAAATTGTGAAGGAATTTTCTCATCCAGAGAATCCCCACGGCCGTGTGGCAATTCCACACGGCCATGTGGATTTATTTAGTACAAATCTTCACAATACAGAGAATCCCCACGGCCGTGTGGAAATTCCACACGGCCGTGTGGAATTTCGGGGAGTTTTATAAGGCCATACAGAGAATCCACACGGCCGTGTGGAATTTCCACACGGCCGTGTGGGGTACTTAAACACGAAAAGGGGCCTTTCTCTTTATAACCCCCCCAAGCAACCCTTCACCTTCAAACGCCTCCTCTTCAAAGGTCGCCACGGTTGCTCTTTTCCTTCCATTCTCTCGCTTATTTAAGGGATTTGTGGGCCTTACTCGTTACTACATTGTTAGATTGGACTCATCTCCTCCGGTAAGCCCTCTTCCCCTCTTCTTGCCATGAAACCTTCATTAGTTGTTGTGGTTGTTGAATCTTGTGTCTTTGCATGCTATTTTCTTGTTTAATACTTAGATTATTGCTTAAAACACTTGTGCTCAAATTTGTGGATGATTGTATAAAGGGGTGTGGATTCACCATGGTGCTTTGGCCATGGTCGAAGATCCACACGGCCGTGTGGAAATTCCACACGGCCGTGTGGATTATCGGGGTGCCCCCTCTGAATTCCAGAGGAGACACACGGCCGTGTGGAAATTCCACACGGCCGTGTGTATTGGCTGTTTCTTTGTTTTTGGGGTAACCAGAGGAGACACACGGCCGCGTGGAAATTCCACACGGCCGCGTGGAAATTCCACACGGCCATGTGGGATCCTGGGAACCTATTTTAAGCTCTGAATTAACTTCCTTACCTTTCTTATGCACAGGAATGGCCCCAAGAACGAAGAAACTCGCTCATAAGCGCCCTCGTGAGGCCCGTGAGGTCCGGGAGTCCCGTGATCTCTCGCCCGCACCATTCGAGTTCGCCGTGCCCGAACATCAAGCACGGTTTGATCGACTTTCAAAGTTAAAGTTTGGCCAGACACGCATTCCCGACTTGCAAGCTTTGGAGGCAATAGAACATGCGCGTGCAGCCGAGTTGGCGGATGAGGTCCGTGAGCTTATTGCTGTTGGCGGGTGGGAGCGACTATTGTGCATCAAAGACCCAGCCACTCGCGATCTCACTTTCGAAGTCCTCGCGACATTTGAGTTTGATCGCTCCCACACCGACTACCACCGACCGGACACAGTTCGATTCCGCATCTTTGGGCAGTATCACAGCATGAGCTTGACAGATTTTGCCGTCGCCCTCGGCCTGTACGATCGAGACTTCATCCACACGGAGGAGTACGCGCAGCTGCCATTCGACTATCCTTTCCGTGTCACTCCAAGCCGGGTATGCCGGATGCTGTGTGGAGATATACAGTACGAGCCCGGGTTGACCAAGGCGTCTTTGCTCCTCCCCCCCGCCCACAGGTACATTCATGCCATCCCGAGCGGGTCTATTATGGGGGGGGAGACAACACCGGCGTATTGGGGCGGCTGGACCTCCTCTATTTGTACTCTATGGTCCAAAGCCCGCCCCCGCACCTGGGTTACGTGGTAGCTGATTTTCGAGGCACCGGGGACATGACGCGCGGATAGGAGTTCTTTTCTCTCGGTCCCTACATCACCCGACTCATCCGAGGAATGGGACCGATTGATGCTTGTTCGGGGAGCCGACAAGGTTATTGTTCCCTCCCCACTTGGCCTTGATACCTTGCGTATGATGGGCATGGTGAAGAGGGCCGCTCCCGGCAGGTATGTACTTGCTGTTCCATTCCCAGATGAGTCCGAGGAGTCTGAGGACGAAGACGAAGACTCGGAGGAGACCCGGGCAGGGCCATCATCACAACCCGCACCCATGGAGGCAGAGGACACCCAAGCAGACGAGGAGGGGCCACCGGTATCAGCACCTGTATCCCCTCCAGCACAGGATCGCATAGGCAGACTTGAGGCTGCTGTGGGGACTCTTCAGACTGATCTCGCCACCATGCGAGTGACTCGAGCAACGAACCACACCGAGGTTCTCGCTCGCATGGCCGAGTACCACTCGGAGATGATGACGCGCATCACTTCACTCCACCAGTTGATGGCGAGAGGTAGCGATTCCACTCCGCCGTCCACACCCCGAGCACCCTACGCCTCCCCAGCATCCCCAGCAGCACCAGCAGATGCCGACGCTTGATGCGTCTTTCATTCTTTCTTTTTATTCCCTTGTACTTTCTTTTGTGTTGAGTCTTTGTGTACTCAGAAAGGTTACACCTTCTGAGAGTTATCTTACTACTTTCTTTTCATGTTCTTTGTTGAGTTTGTGTTTGGCTTGTTTAATTTTTGTACTCTTTTAATCGTAGCTTTTGTTGAAATCCACTGAACCCCTTTTGTGATGTGCAGATAGACTTGTCAACTTGGTTTTGAGAAATGGTCATAGGCACGGCCGTGTGGAATTTCCACACGGCCGTGTGAGCTTCACAACCCTACGCAACTCCACTTCCCACCTTCACACCTCCATTCAACTACCACACTCGGAGATCAGGGGAGTGTTGTTTTTAATCCCCACGCCCTCATGTTTTATTTATATTCTGTTTTTGTATGCTTGCATGCGTACAATGAGGGCATTGTACATCTTAAGTGTGGGGGGGAGTTCACGTTGCACACGTTCTCTATGTATGTATGCTCATCACTCATATGCTTATCTAGCCAATGATAGTTCACCTTAAAAGACAAGGATTGCAGTCTTGAATTTAGGAGAATTTTAAACATCGTTTGTACTCATGCTCTAGTTTACTCGAAAAACTTAGAAATTTTTTGTCTGATTGCATTACTTACACCTTTCTTGCTCTGTTAACCCTGATAACTCTAGTTCAGTGCCAAAAGGACTTTAATTTTCTTTATTTTGAAAAAAAAAAAAAAAAAAAAAAAAAAGGAAGAATGCCTTATTTGTTTACTTGTTTTCGGAGTGGAAAGAGCTACCACCTATGTTGTATGCAGCTACTCTCATAAGTCGGATACTAGCTATGCCCTAAGGAGAGAAAGAGCTATCTAATAGGCTGTGTGAAAGCTAACACTCCCAGGTGGAAAGAGCTACCACCTCAAAGTGTGAAAGCCGCCCAGGAGGCATCTTGGGAAATGGCTACCTTCGAGGTTGTGTGCAGCTACTACCTACTTTTGTCCTTAAATAAGCCCTTTTCAATAAGAACTTTTAAGAGTAAACTTAGGGTTGGCATGAGTAAGCATACACACACACACGCAGTCAGATTCTATTTTCTTTGTGCTTCGTGTTTTTGCTAGAGCATCGGTTTTTATCTTTCTATGTTGCAAATTGTTCCTTTGTTTAAGAACACTCTCCTTACATACTTTTTGGTGAACTTAAGGCTAAGCACTTCTATCACTCTACTTGTGGATTTTATTGTATAAATTTTGCTTGAGGACAAGCAAAAGCTTAAGTGTGGGGGAGTTTGATAAGTGCTTGCATGTACATATAATTTGAGATGTTTTTCCCTGCATGAGCATCACATTTTTCAGGTTATATTTCTCATTTCGTGTGTTTCTGTGTTCTTTCGTGCAATTAGGGTTGTGAAAAAGGTTTACGCGAAGAAAAGCAAGATTAGGTCATAATGGTGCTATGTGGAGCTCTTTTGTGCAAATACGAAGTTCAAGACACAAATCGGGTTCAAACGAGGGGGTATGTGCCAACTTCTAAAGGCTTCAAGACAATTCTTGTAGAAGGACACGAAGGCAGTCATGCTCGCTCGTTCCGATTGGTTCAAAGATTTCAAAAGCTCTCCAAGGTTTCCCATCATCAAGAAATGCCACTTGACCTTTCACATGGGCGTGTGTCCGTCCATGTGACCCCAGGAGAAGAAACGGGCAAAATCGAGGATTAGTATGAAGATTTCACAAGGCAGAAAATCCACATGGGCGTGTGGAATTTCCACACGGCCGTGTGGAATTTCCACACGGCCGTGTGGACTATCCACACGCCCGTGTGGATCCTCGAGATGGCCAATTATAAAGCCGTTCTGAAGCGTTATCCAGGGCATCATCTTCTAACTTTGGAAGGGGGCGACGGCTAGGGTTCAGGAGGTTCTTGCTACACTTTGGGGGCGCTTCTTCACCGGTTTCATCATCATTCCCTTCCAAGGAGAGCCATTGGGGGAGCCTTCGACGACTCGATTCGGCGAGGTGGGCCTTAGGCTTGGAGGAAGGGATTCTTTGAAGAAGAAGGAGAAGTTCCCATAGTCTATCAACACGAAGCCTAAGGGGGTTTTCTTTATGGATTTCTTGCACTTATCTTCATTTATTTTGATGAACTTGTATTGCTCCATGGAGAGCTAAACCCCTAGTGGGTACTTGGACTTGTAAACCCTAGATTTCCTATGTTTCATTGACTTTAATACTTTTATTCAATTTGAGTTTGAATTTGAGTTTCAATCTTGTTTGCTTAATTGTTTCTCCCTTAGAGTGACACTAGGGTTGAGGGCTAATCCAATCATCCTTTTGACGAGTGACCATCACCATTAGGATTAGATTAATCAAGATTGGAGGGGGTTGAGAGGGTGAGTCGAGAGGTAGCGACACGTCCCCTTTCCCCTCCGGTGTGGTTCTCCCTACCTTCTTATTCCAAGTATTACCTTCGATCTCAAAGAGAGTTAGGCGTTGAGAGAGGCCTTTCCGCCGGGACTTATTTGTGATTAGGGATCTTTCGCCTGGACCAAAGGGATTGATCTATAGTTGGGAATAGGGTTTACCACTTGGAATCCCTAGAGCATAGCGCAGTCATACGTGGTGTGAGGCGTCGAGAGTCCTCTCTCCGCCGGGACCTCGTAGGGGACTAGTCAAGGTTGACCTTAGATTTGGGACCTTGTATCTCTGGATTCCACGACTCTTGAAATCTCTATTGAATAAGAGTACTTGAAGTCTTGCACGTGAAACAAGGATTCTAGGGGGAGCATTGTCCGAGTACCCCATCTTCTTATTGATCTATTTCTCCGACCTAGCTTTCATTTTCAGCACTTTGTTTCTACTACTTTCTGATTTTATTTTCTTTCAACAACAATTGGTTTATCTTTGATTACTTAACAAAGTGTGATTGTTCTTACGTCTACTCCCTGTGGATTCGACTACCCACCCGTTTGGGTACTTTATTACTTCGACACCCGTGCACTTGCGGAGTACACACGCAAGGGTGTGTCAATAAACCACTCGTGCACGCACGAGTGGGTCGTATTCCCAAGGGCCCGAGAATCTATCGTTACTTCCTTCTCGCAATATTGTCTAGCCGATCAAACTCGAGAGTAAAAGATGAAAATGCAAATACACGAAATTAATGCAAATCAGAATGCTAAATAACCAGGGCAATAGAAAGTGTGAAATCAGGGTGAGAAAGCGGTCACGGATAAGGATCCCCTCAGGGGCTACTGAAGTGTACAGGATGCTGGATTAACATGTAAATGGCTTGTTGGACCAAGAAAACCCTAGATTAGGTCAACCCGATGGTCATGGCAGTTGACCCCTAATCCGGTACGAGTATTGAATACGGGCTCTACCCGTACAAATCCTCATAAGATTGCACAGGGCGAGGTGGTTTTCTCAAAATAAGGTTGAATCACAAATGAGTAATTAACAGTAGAATTGGAGGGGTACAAATACCCGATGGTCACGGCGTATTTATACAAATTTCCCTTCCAAGCTTGGTGAGTCTAACACAAGGGCAATTGTCATGCAACCTAGTATTGCCTAAGTAGAGATACACAGAGTTCTCATGCATACCCTAACATTCAAGAGCACCAAACAAGGATCACAAACAAGTCTACAAACATTAATTAAAACCAGGCATCCAAAATACACAAGTTCACCCCCAAGGTTCACCTACATCCGGTGACCTTGGGGTTTAGTTGTTCATAATCTCAAAATACATACTCAAAAGCATGAAAACAACTAAATAAAGCATAATCACTCCCTCAAATACGAAAATGGAGTTCCGAAGACGCCACTCAAGAGGTGGCTTCCCTTGTCTTCAACCCTCCTTCAATGATGCCCTAGAGTAGGATCTTGCCCCCAAACGCACTCTCCTCCAAGATCTCGCCGCGAAAACGCCCTCAAAGCCCTCCTCCAAGCTGGATTTGATAATGGTGGTGTGGAGCTCCAAGAAGAAGGCCAACTCCCTTCAAATGCCCTAAAAAATTCTTTTAAAACAAGACATCGCGATGTCTTGCGGGTGGCCTTGCGGGCGCAAGGTTGCCCGCAAGGCATCCAGAGAGTTCCTCCGAAGTTTTCCTTTCAGTGCTACAGTACCCTGCTACAGTAACAACTACAGTAATTCCACTACAGTAACTGCTACAGTGATGCAGCCCAAAAACGCCGTATTTGGTGTCGATTTCTTCATGAATACGTTCTTGAGCTTATTTTGCTTATTTCGGACATGTAACACAAGTAAAGCAACTTTAAAACAAGAAAATAGAAAACAACTTAACATAAAGAGAGAATAAACTATACACAAGTACGTATAAAATACGTATATTTAGACGTTTATCAGAGGGCCGAGTTTCAGGGCTTGAGAACCGAATGACGGACTTGGAGAAAGCATTGACCAAGTTCATTCAGTCCTCAGACGCGCTTCCAAGGCGTGGAGAGTACACTTCGCAACCACACCGCTTCGTTACATAACTTGGAAAATCAGGTGGGGCAGATTGCGAACTCTTTATCTGAGCGACCTCAAGGAAGTCTCCCGGGAAATACAGAGACAAACCCAAGAGAGCAGCTGAAGGCAATCACTCTGAGGAGTGGTCATGAGGTTGAGGGTAGACTCCTCGCTGAAGAGGTTGTTCATGTTCCTGCTAAGGAGAAAGGCAAGGAGAAGGATAAGGAAAAGGTGGTAGCACCCGCACCATACAAGCCAAGAATTCCTTATCCTTCAAGGCTGAAGAGTGATCAAAATGATGAGCAATACAAGAAGTTTCTGGGCCTTTTCAAGCAGCTGCACATTAATATCCCTTTTGTGGAGGCTTTGTCTCAAATGCCTCGGTATGCAAAATTTTTGAAGGACCTCTTAACCAACAAGAGGAAATTAGAAGAGGGTGCAGCGGTGATTTTGGATGCATCTATTTCTGCTGTGTTGCAGAAGAATCTACCTAACAAGATGAAAGACCCCAGAAGCTTCATCATCCCATGTAACATTGGGAATTTGGGTGAAGAGAAGGCATTGGCAGACTCAGGAGCCAGTATCAATGTCATGCCTTACTCCTTCAAGAAACTGTGACTGGGAGAGCCAAGGCCCACTCAGATGACCTTACAACTAGCTGACCCTTCCGTTCGTCATCCGAGAGGCATCATTGAGGACGTCCTAGTGAAAGTGGACAAATACATTTTTCCTGCTGACTTTGTAGTTCTTGATGTGGATGAGAATGTCGACGTACCTTTGATACTGGAAGACCCTTTCTGCGTACTTCCAAGGCCCTTATAGACATGGACGGCGGAGAGATGACATTAAGGATTGGAGATGAAAAGCTAACCTACCGCCTTGCTGAAGCCATGAGACATTCCCTCGACTTTGATGACACTTTGTATTTTCTTGACACTACTGACGAGTTAATTGATGATTTTGTGCAGAAAAATTTTTGTCCGGACCCATTGGCGGGATGGCTAGACCAAGAGGTAGGTGATGATGAGAGTTCCTCAGCTGCTCTAGAGGACAAAGAAGAACCTCCCACGGGTATAGTCAACAAATTCATTAAGAAGCTAAGGAAGGTAAGACATCGCCGCAAGAAGCAAACGAACGAACCTGCGGACAGCCCTTCAAGGTCTAAGAACGATACCCCTCCATCTGGTAACAAGTTCGATCCCTCATCCTCTAATTTCTAGAATTTATGCTCATCATGTCTCAAATTTTCAAGCAGCAAAGTGCTTTCGACCCATGACCCCCCTTGAGTCTAGAGAAATACGTACGTCAAGCTAGTGAAATAAAACAAGCGCTTATTGGGAGGCAACCCAATTTTTAAAAAATTCTTTATGCGAGTTGTAGCTAGTTTTTATTTCTGCAGTTTAGTTTTTGTTTAGTTTGTAGTTTGTGTGGATTCATTGCTGGTGTAATGCACTTTAGTGTTTTGATCGTTTCTGGCAAGTTAGGTGGTAGTCCTGTGAATTTTGCGAGACTTCGGCTGTAAACATGTTAGTTTTCAACTTCTGCAGTCGTTCCATGTGTTTTCAATGATTTCTGCAGATTTTAGATCATATTTGAGCTGAAGAATGGAAACACACGGCCATGTAGAATTTCCACATGGCCGTGTGGATGAATTTTTGAAGGATTTCTCTCATCCAGAGAATCCACACGGCCGTTTCACACGGCCATGTGGATTTGTTCAGTAAGAACTTTCGCAATGCAAATAATCCACACGGCCGTGTGGAAATTCCACACGGCCGTGTGAAAAATGGGGAGTTGAGTGAGGGTCATCCAGAGAATCCACACGGCCGTGTGGAATTTCCACACGGCCCTGTGGAGTACTTAAGTGTGAAAAAAACCTCCTTGCTCTTCATATTCCACCAAGCAACCCTTCATCTTCAGGCAACTCGTCTCTAAGGGTCGCGGCGTTTTCTCTTCTTCTTCCATTCTCTCGCTTATTTAAACGATTTGTAGGCCTTACTCGTTACTACATTGTGAGATTGTACTCATCTTCTCCGGTAAGCCCTCTATCGCTTTTCTTGCCATGAAACTTTCAATACTTGTTGTGGATGTTGGATCTTGTGTTTTTGCATGATATTTTCATGCTTAATACTTAGGTTATTGTTTAAAACACTTGTGCTCAACTGTGTGAATGGTTGTATGAAACGATCTGGACTTACCATGGCATTTTGGCCATGGTCGAAGATCCACACGGTCGTGTGGAAATTCCACACGGCCGTGTGGATTGTCGGGGTGCCCCCTCTGGATTCCAGAGGAGACACACGGGCGTGTGGAAATTCCACACGGCTGTGTGGAATTTCCACACGGCCATGTGGAATTCTGGGAACCTGTTTTAAGCTCCGACTTAACTCGTTTACCTCTCTTATGCACAGGAATGGCTCCAAGAACAAAGATGCTCGCTCATAAGCGTCCTCGTGAGACCCGTGAGCTCTCGCCCCCACCATTAGAGTTCGCCGTGCCCGAACATCAAGCACGGTTTGATCAACTCTCGAAGCTGAAATTTGGCCAAACGCGAACTCCCGATTTGCAAGCTCTGGCGGCGATAGAACATGCATGTGCGAACGAGTTGGCGGATGAAGTCCGAGAGCTAATCGCTGTGGGTGGGTAGAATCGACTGTTGTGCATCAAAGACCCAGCCACTCGCAACATCACCTTCGAGGTCCTCACGTCGTTCTAGTTTGATCGTTCTCACACAGATTACCACCGGACAGATACAGTTCGGTTCCGCATCTTTGGGCAGTACCACAGCATGAGCTTAACGGATTTCGCCATCGCCCTCGGCCTGTACGATCGAGATTTCATCCACACGGAGGAGTACGCGCAGCTACCATTTGATTATCCTTTCCGCGTAACTCCGAGCCGAGTTTGCAGGATGCTCTGTGGAGATATACGGTACGAGCCCGGGTTGACCAAGGCATCTCTGGTCCTCCGCCCTGCCCACAGGTACATTCATGCCATTCTGAGCAGGTCTATCAATGGGCGAGGAGACAGCACCTGCGTATTGGGGCGGCTGGACCTTCTTTACTTATATTCTATGGTCCAGAGCCTACCCCTGCACCTGGGATACGTGGTGGCCGACTTCTTGAGGCATCAGGGACAGTACGCGCGGATAGGAGTCCTTTTCTCTGGTCCCTATATCACTCGACTCGTCAGAGGGATGGGACTGATCGATGCTGTTCGGGGAGCTGATAAGGTCATTGTTCCCTCTCCACTAGGCCTTGATACCTTGCGTATGATGGACATGGTGAAGAGGGCCGCCCCCGGCAGGTATGTTCTTGTTGCTCCTTTCCCAGATGAGTCCGAGGAGTCTGAGGATGAAGATGAAGACTCAGAAGAGACCCGGGCAGGGCCGTCATCACAGCACACACCGATGGCGACAGAGGACACCCCAGCAGACGAGGAGGTGCTACCGGTGTCAGCACATGCATCTCCTCCGGCACATGATCTCATAGACAGACTTGAGAGTGCTTTAGGACCCTCCAGACTGATCTCGCCGCCATGCGGATGACCCAGGCAGCGAACCACACTGAGGTTCTCGCTCGCATGGCCGAGTACCACTCAGAGATGATGGCGCGCATCACTTCACTCCATCAGATGATGGCGAGAGGTAGTGACTCCACTTCGCCATCCACACCCAGAGCACCCCACGCATCTCCAGCATCCCCAGCAGCACCAGCAGATGACGACACTTGATGCGTCTTTTATTCTTTTTTTTTTTTCCTTGTACTTTCTTTTCTGTTGAGTCTTTGTGTACTCAGAAAGGTTGCACCTTCTGAGAGTTATCTTACTGTTTTTATTTCTTATGTTTATGTTTGAGTTTGAGTTCGGTTTGTTTACTTTTGTACTCTTTTAATCTTAGTTTATGTCGAGATCCACTGAACCCCTTTTGTGATGTGCAGATAGGCTTGTCAACCTGGTTTTGAGAAATGGTCATAGGCACGGCCATGTGGATGTCTCACATGGCCGTGTGAGCTTCACAACCCTACGCAACTTCACCTCCCGCTTTTACACCTCCATTCAAATACTACACTCAGAGATCAGGGGAATGTTGTTTTAATACCCACGCCCTCATGTTATTATTTGTTTTCTTATGTTGCATGTTTGTATGAGTACATTGAGGGCAATGTACAGCTCAAGTTTGGGGGGAGTTCACGCTGCACACATTCTTTATTCTTGATCATCATTTTCATGCTCATCTAGCCAATGACAGTTCACCTTAAGGAAAAAGAGTGTATTTTCAAATTTAGGTGAAATTTAAACATCGGTTGTTACCATGCTCTAGTATACTCAAAAAACTTAGAAATTTTTTGTCTGATTGCATTTCTTGCACTTTACTTGCTCTGTTAACCCTGATAACGCTAGTTCAGTTTTGAAAGGACATTAGTTTCATTATTTGAGTTTAAAAAAAAATAATAAATAAAAATAAATAAAAATAAATAAATAAAAAAATAAAAATTCCTTTGGCCTTGGGGTGGAAAGAGCTACCACCTATTTTGTATGCAGCTACTCTCATAAGTCGGATACTAGCTATGCCCTAATGAGAGAAAGAGCTATCTAATAGGCTGTGTTAAAGCTAACACTCCCGGGTGGAAAGAGCTACCACCTTGAAAGGGTGAAAGCCGCCTAGGAGGCATCTTGGGAAATGGCTGCCTTTTAGGTTGTGTGCAGCTACCACCGATTTCTTTGTCCTTAAATAAGTCCTTGTTTTAATAATGTTCAAGCGTAGACTTCGGGCTGGCATGAATAAGTATACACAGACACGCGCTTTCAGATTTTATTTTCTTCGCAATTTGAGTTTTTGCTAGAGTTTTGGTTTTTATCTATCTTTGTTTAAAATTTTCCCTTGTTGAGAATGCTATCTTTACACACTTTTGGTGAACTTAAGGCCAAGCATCTTCATCACTCAACCTTTAATTCTCATGGTATGAACTTTGCTTGAGGACAAGCAAAAGCTTAAGTGTGGGGGAGTTTGATAAGTGCTTGCATGTACATATTTTTGGAAATGTTTTCCACGCATGAGCATCACATTTCTCAGGTTATATCGCTAATTTCGTGTGCTTTGGTGTTCTTTCGTGCAATTAGGGTTGTGAAGACATGGTACGTGAATAAAGGCAAGATTAGGTCATAATGGTGCCAAGTGGAGCTCTTTTGTGCAAATACAAAGTTCAAGACACAAATCGGGTTCAAACAAGTGGGAATGTGCCAACTTCTAAAGGCTTCAAGACAATTCTTGTAGAAGGACACGAAGGCAGTCATGCTCGCTTGTTCGGATTTGTTCGAAGATTTCAAAAGCTCTCCAAGGGCTTCTCATCATCAAGAAATGCCTTATGACCTTTCACATGGGCGTGTGTCGGTCCGTGTGACCTCAAGAGAAGAAACGGGCGAAATCGGGGACCAATACGCAATTTTCCACAGGGCTGGAATTCCACATGGCGCGTGTGGAATTTCCACACGGCCGTGTGGCTCATCCACACGCCCGTGTGGATCCTCGAGATGGCCAATTATAAAGCCGTTCTGAAGCGTTATTTTGGGGATCTTCTTCCAAACTTAAGAGGGAGTGACGGCTAGGGTTCAGGAGGTTCTTGCTACACTTTGCGGGTGCTTCTTCATCGATTTCAACATCAATTCCTTCCAAGGAGAGCTATTGGGGGAGCCTTCGACGACTCGATTCGACGAGGTGTGCCCTAGGCTTGGAGGAAGGAATTCTTTAGAGAAGAAGGAGAAGCCCTCATAGACTATCGGCATGGAGCTTAAGGGGGTTTTATTTATGGATTGTTTGCATTTAATTTCCATTTATTTCATGATCTTGTATTGCTCCATGGAGGGCTAAAACCCTAGTGGGTACTTGGACATGTAAACTCTAGAATTTCTATGTTTATATGACTTTATTGCTGTTCTTTAATTTGAGTTTTAATTTGAGTTTCAATCTTGTATGCTTCTTGGATTTTCTCTTAGAGTGACACTAGGGTTGAGAATCACATTTAATCATCCTTTTGATGAGTGACCATCACCATTAGGATTAGATCAATCAGGATTGAAGAGGGTCGAGAGGGTGAGTTGAGAGGTAGCAACACATCCCCTTTCCCTTCCGGTATGATTTACCCTACCTTCTCATTCCACGAGATAACTTCAATCTCAAAGAGAGTTAGGCGTTGAGAGAGAAGTCTTTCCGCCGGGACTTATTTGTGATTAGGGATCTTCCGCCTGGACCAAAGGGGTTGGTCCATATTTCGGAATAGGGTTTATCATTTGGATTCCCACGAGCTTTTCGCAGTCATACGTGGTGTGAGGCTTCGAGAGTCTTTCTCTCTGCCGGGACCTCGTAGGGGACTAGTCAGGGTTGACCTTAGGTTTGGGACCCTGTATCTTTGGATTTCCACGACTCATTGATTTTCATTGTAAGAAGAGCAGCTTAAGTTTTGCACTAGAAACTAGGATTCTAGGGGGAGCATTGTCCGAGTACCCCATCTTCATATTGATCTTATTCTACACTCTAGCTTTTACTTTCAGAACTTTATTTCTGTTTCTTTCTTGTTTTATTTTCTTTTACAACAACAATTGATTTATCTTTGGCTACTTAGCAAAGTGTTATTGTTCTTACGTCCACTCCCTGTGCATTCGACTACCCAGCCGTTTGGGTACTTTATTACTTCGACACCCGTGCACTTGCAGAGCACACACGCAAGGGTGTGTCAGAAAACCCGTCTGTCCTTGAGAACCGACGTGCGGTGAAAACCCATTATAGCTTTCGAATTAGCGTGAGGCGAAAACCCGTCTTACTCTCACATTCCTTCTAAGATTACTTCTAATTGAGCAAGAATTATTTGTTCTAGTTAGTACTTCATTGTTTAATCCCCGAGGAAGTATTGTCCAAGTTTACCCTTCCCACCAACTGATCTCCACAACTTTAGTTGTTTTCGATTTCTTAGTTCAATTCAGACTTATTAACAATCATCCTTTCTAGGCTAGACTTGTTAACAATTCAGAAGGTAGTACTAGTGCTTTTGCTCCCTGTGGTTCGACAACCCGATCCCTCTCTAGGATCCACTTTATTACTTAGCGACCCGACCCGTACACTTGCTGTGACGCAAGAGGCGTGTCAAGTTTTTGACGCCGTTGCCGAGGAGCAACGTTAGGAACACTTTAGTTGTGTCATTCTAGCTATTTTTGTTATTTTGTCTTTCTTTCTTTTTCTCATCCTGGCCTTATTTTCTCTGTCATAAACTTGCTATTATTTTACTAATCTGTGTACATACTACCCTTCAAAACCGTAATTTTCAATTCTAAACTTGTTTGTGCAGGAAAATGTTTGACGAAGTTAATATGATTCGAAAAATCTCGACAATGCTACTTTACATTCAGAATAAGTTCGAACATTGGTGTCAACAGGTGCTGATACCGACCCCGAAAGAATTGATCTCCTGCAGAACTTTGACTGAGTTACCGTTGACTCCGGATATATGGTGGAGTGGCACTAGAAAGCAAGAACAGGAAACCGAAACAGGGGTGCAGGATATAAATGGTATAAATGACATCAATTGCCAAAATACACTCACGGATAAGAACCCGCCAACAGAGATAAGCTCTTCAGATGAACATCGGGAAAACCTGGAGGACCTCGAGAAAATCAACCTTCCCATAAACCATTATCTTCGTCCTTCGATAGAGGACCCTCCAGATGTTGAGTTAAAAACTCTCCCGGATCATTTGGAGTACGCCTTCCTTCAAGATGAGTCTAAGTTGCCAGTGATTATAGCTGCTGCTTTGACCTATGCGTAGAAGGCCAGATTGCTCGACGTGTTAAGAGCCCATAAAACAGCCTTGCTTGGAAAGTTTCAGATATAAAGGGGATCAACCCCTCCTATTGCACTCATAAAATTCTGCTGGAAGACAATTTTAAACCAGTGATTCAACCGCAAGGAAGACTCAATCCTAATATGAAAGAAGTGGTGCGAGCCGAGGTTGTAAAATTGTTGGATGCTGGAATTATATACCCAATATCAGATAGTGCTTGGGTAAGTCCAACACAGGTAGTGCCGAAAAAACGGGGCATGACAGTAGTGCGAAATGATAGTAATGAATTAACCCCTACAAGAACGGTGACTGGTTGGTGAGTCTCGTATCGACTACAGAAGATTGAATGAGGCTACAAGGAAAGACCATTTCCCATTACCGTTCATCGATCAGATGCTTGAGAGACTTGATGGCCATGAATTCTATTGCTTTACGGACGGGATGTTGGGTTATTTTCATATCCTAATTACCCCGAGGACTAAGAGAAGACCACATTCACATGCCCCTATAGCACATTTGCATACCGATGGATGCCATTCGGGTTGTGTAAAACACCAGCCACGTTCGGCGCCGTATGACGGCCATATTCGATGACCTAGTGGAAGACATCATGGAGGTGTTCATGGATGATTTTTCAGTATATAGGATTCCTTTGAAAGGTGTTTAATTAACTTGGAGCGAGTTCTAAGGAGATGTGAGGAGACAAATTTGGTTTTAAACTGGGAAAAGTGCCACTTCAAGGTGAAAGAAGGCATTGTCCTTGGGCATAAGATATCCAATAAGGGAATAGAGGTAGACAAAGCAAAAATAGATACCATTGGGAAACTACCAGCCCCCTCCAATGTCAGGACAATTCATAGTTTCTTGGGTCATGCAGGGTTCTATCATCATTTCATCAAAGATTTCTCACAGATTACTTGCCTCCTAACAAAATTATTTGAAAAGGATGCCCCATTTGCTTTTAATGCAGAGTTTTGAACTATTGAAAGAAAAGCTCACACAGGCACCAATTCTCATCACTCCTAATTGGGATCAACCGTTCGAGATAATGTGTGATGCAAGTGATTATGTAGTGGGCGCCGTTTTGGGTCAAAGGCGAGATAAGCACTTCCAACAAAAATATTATGCAAGCAAGACCCTAACGAGCGCTCAAGAGAATTACACAACCATGGATAAAGAATTATTAGCAGTGGTATTTGCATTTGATAAATTCAGGCCGTATCTCATCCTTTCCAAGGTAATTGTGTTTACAGACCATTCGACACTTTGATACTTAATGAATAAATCATATGTAAAGCCGCGGTTGATAAGATGGGTGTTGCTGCTATTGGAATTTGATTTAGGAATCCGAGACAAGAGGGGGGCGGAAAATCAGGCTGCTGATCACTTGTCGCAGTTAGAAGAAGCCGTTGGTAAAAATCGAGAACAGTCAGAAATCAGGGAAGTTTTTCCAGAAGAGCACCTTTATTTAATACAGAACACGGAGGAAAGAGATATTCCCTGGTTTGCATATTTTGCCAACTATCAATTGGGGAGAGTCCTCCCAAAAGGAATCTCAAGTTAGCAGCGGAGAAAATTTTTCATTGAGCTCAAGTACTATTTTTTGGGATGACCTATACTTTTTTCGTTTATGCGCGGATCAGCCATTAGGAGATGTGTTTCCAGAATGGAGGGGTGGGAAATCTTAGCACATTGGCATTCTGGGTCTACAGGAGGACACTACGCTCAAGGTAGAACTGCAGAGAAAGTTCTGGCGTCAGGGTTCTACTGGCCCACCATATTTCAAGATGCTTGGGAGTTTGTTCAGAGATGTGACCAGTTCCAGAGGACAAGTAACTTGTCCCGTAAAGATGAGATGCCATAGAATCCTACTTCCAATTTTGCGAGGTGTTTGACGTTTGGGGAATTGACTTCATGGGGCCATTCCCTACTTCCAATGGGAATAAATACATTTTAGTGGCAGTGGATTATGTATCCAAGTGGGTGGAAGCCCAAGCACTACCAGTTAATGACGCTCATATTGTCATTAAACTCCTAAAAAAATTATTCACGCGGTTTGGAATTCCAAGACTACTCATCAGTGATCGGGAGACACATTTCTGCAACAACCAACTGGAAAAAGTCCTAAAACGTTATGGCGTCACGCATCAGTTAGCAGTTCCCTACCATCCTCAAACAAGTGGTCAGGTGGAGGTCACCAACAGGGAGTTGAAGTGGATATTGGAAAAATCTGTGAATCGCAACAGAAAAAGATTGGTCTGAAAAGTTAGATGACACATTGTGGGCCTAACGTACAGCGTACAAGACGACAGTAGGGAGCAAGCCATGACCAGTTGGTCTATGGAAAGGGTTGCCACCTGCCTGTGGAACTAAAGCATAAGGCATAATGGGCCATCAAAGCCATGAACTTTGATCTTGTTTAGGCCGGGAGGCAGAGACGACTCCAAATTAATGAGTTGGATGAGTGGAGAGCTCATGCTTATGAGAATAACCGTCTATACAAAGAGCGAATGCGTCGTTGGCATGACGCGCATATTAGCGGGCAGAAAAGTTTTAAAATCGGAGATCAAGCTCTTTTATTTAACTCCCAACTTCGACTTTTCCCGGGAAAACTGAAGTCTAGATGGTTTGGCCCTTTCACTCTAACTCAAGTAACACCCTATGGAGCAATTGAGATTTCTCATCCAGAACAAGGGAAATTCAAGGTAAATGGGCATCGATTGAAACCGTACCATGCACAGCTTCCCCTTTCAGGTAACGAAACTTTCCTGTTAGAAGCACCCACCTAAAGTAAGACTTTCGCCTTTGTCAAGCTAAAGACTTTCGCGTGTTTGGGTGGGGTTTGATTTGTCCTAGTCTAGTGATTTCGTGAGTTATTTTGCAAGATTAGGCCTCATGCTCCAATTACTTGTTTATGTCTAAAGCTCCTAAAAAGTAACCTTTGTACTTAGTTTTGCATTTTAGAGGAAGTGAAGCTCTGCCAAGGTTCGAGGATAACTTACGGGTGACTTACGCCCGTAAGCCCGGCCATGAGATCCTCATATAAGCACTTATGATCTGTCTTACGGCATGTAACAATTGGGAAGAGCCATCGAGAGGACCTTACGGGCTAACTTACACTCGTAAGGTATGACCGTAAGTGTAAACTCTGAGAGCCTTACGGGCATTCTCAGAAGCACTTACGGCCGGAAGTCGGCCATAAGCAACCATGGTTAAAGCGCCGCCAGTATGTTTTCAGCTCAAAATGTTTTCTTCTCCTCTTTCACATAGAGTTCCACCTCCACGCCGGCAACCTCGCTCGAGATTCTCCTCTCTTCTTAAGCTCCCCTGAGCTTAGGAGAACAGTTGGGTACCAAAAGAGGGGCGGGTGAAGGACCTTCACCAACCCGTTTGAGCTTCTTCTCCCTCGCTTGCCAAGTTGGTTTCGTTTCATGTCATTTTTGAATTTATTCTTTGTGCTTTGGTGTTTACTAGTTTTGTTTCGTATCATTTTGGGTGTAGTCCACTTGTTGTTCCATTGGCAAGCTTTCCCACATAGGGGATGACGCATACGGCCTGATCCCGACACTTACGGCCATAAGCCTGGGCCGTAAGCAAACCGTGAATCGCCGATTACGCCAAAATTTTCTTGCAATGGTTAACTTTACTTGCTTGTGATTTTGCAGAATGCCTAGAACAAAGACTCTTGCCTCCAAGCAATCGAAGAGACCTCAAACTAATACAGTCGGACAATCCTCTCAAGCAATGCACTCAAGCCCAACATTAACATCCCCACATTTTCGGGAGCGGTTCAACCGTTTGAGGACAAAACATTTTGGCCAATCTCACACCGTGGATTGGCTTGTTCTAGCACAGCTGGGGCTGGAGGATGTAATCCAAGAGATGCTGTGGGTAGGGAGTTGGTCGCTCTTGTTCGCCATTGAAGATCGGGGCTATAGGGCACCCACACTTGAAGTTCTTAGTTCATTTGACTTCGACGGTGGCGAGATTGGTTTTAGTCAAGCAGCCACAGTTCGGTTGCAATTGTTTGGGGAGCACCAGACCCAAACCCTTTCCGAATTTGCAATATTCCTCGGCTCATAATCTCAAAATACATAAATAAAAGCATAAAAATAATTAAACCAAACATAAGAGCACTTCCTCCAAAGATGAAGGTCGGAGAAGCTTCCAAAGACGCTACTCGAAGGGATGGCTTCCGTCGTCTTCAACTTCCTAATTGCAAACCCTAGGAGTAGATCTCGCTCAAGATCGTGCTCTCCTCGCCGATTCCTCCGTGGAAATGCCCTCCAAGCTCTCCTTCTTGGTCAGATCTGCAAATGGGTGTGTGGAGCTCCAAGAGAAGGCCAAAAGTTTTCAAAAGAATGCCCTAGAAATCCTTAAAACGTGAAAGTTTTCAAATTTTGAGTAAGTTGCTACAGTACGGCTACAGTAGAATTGCTACGGTATGTCGCTCTCTGGATCGGTTGCGGCCGACCTCACGGCAATGAGAACTTCCAGACATAGCGATTTCTTCAACATCTTCGCATTTCGGGCTACTACAGTGCCGCTACAGTGCCCCCCCGGTGCTCTAAAACCTCGCTTTCCTTGTCAATTTCTCCGCCATTCGCGACGTTGAGCTCACCAAGGCCTCATTTGTAACTGAAACACGAAATAAAATAATTTAGACCAAAAAGAGTATCGATTCATCAAAAAGATGATAAAATAATACATATGAATACGTATAAAATACGTATATTTAGGCGTTTATCAGCCATCCCCACACCTAAGCGTTTGCTTGTCCCCAAGCAAACAAACATGAAGAACATGGGCAAGAAGATAAACGGCTAAATATATGACCTCAAGCTCAAATGTACAGGACTCAACACGCACGAATGGACAGAAATCAAGAAGTGAGTTGTTCAATGTATAGTCAAGTAATATTAGCTCTGTTTCATCCAAAGTGTTCCTGTGAGTGTGTGCCAACTCCCACCTTGACCTCCACACCCTGGATTACCCCAGGATGTCCATTCACCTCACACAAATTGAAGTTAGTGTTAGAAGTGCTACTCAATAGTCAGTTAAAAATCTTTTGGTCTCAAAACGAAACTTTAACATCAAATGAGTGTAAAATAGGTTTCAGTCGTCAAATAGGTCACAAAAGTTTGTTTTTTTTCGGGTCCGCCTAACGTAGACTGCACCAAAAATCTTTCAGAAGGATGCACATGCTGGCCAGGCACAAGAGTCACCCAACTTATTTGATTACATATCTACATATACGCATTCATGCTTTTACAAGCAGAGGAATACTGACATAGACTCATTTTTCACTTTTTTTTTCAGTACAAAAATACCTCCTGCCACAAGTCCCCTGATCCAACACCTGCTAAAAACCTCACTTAAAAACCTCACTTAGGGTTAAAGAAAAAAAAGGAGACTCAAAAGTTTTTAAAGGACTATTGAAAGAAGAATTTAGAAGCCCTCATAGACTATCGGCACGGAGCTTAAGGGGGTTGTATTTATGGATTGTTTGCATTTAATTTCAATTTCTTTCATGATCTTGTATTGCTCCATGGAGAGCTAAAACCCTAGTGGGTGCTTGGACATGTAAACTCTAGAATTACTATGTTTCTATGACTTTATTGCTGTCCTTTAATTTGAGTATTAATTTGAGTTTCAATCTTGTATGTTTCTTGGATTTTCCCTTAGAGTGACACTAGGGTTGAGAATCACATTTAATCATCCTTTTGGCAAGTGACCATCACCATTAGGATTAGATCAATCAAGGTTGAAGAGGGTCGAGAGGGTGAGTTGAGAGGTAGCAACACGTCCCCTTTCCTTTCCGGTATGATTTACCCTACCTTCTCATTCCACGAGATAACTTTGATCTCAAAGAGAGTTAGGAGTTGAGAGAGAAGCCTTTCCGCCGGGACTTATTTGTGATTAGGGATCTTCTGCCTGGACCAAAGGGGTTGGTCCATATTTCGGAATAGGGTTTATCATTTGGATTCCCACGAGCTTTTCGCAATCGTACGTGGTGTGAGTCGTCGAGAGTCTTTCTCTCCGCCGGGACCTTGTAGGGGACTAGTCAGGGTTGACCTTAGGTTTGGGACCCTGTTTCTTTGGATTTCCACGACTCTTTGATTCTCATTGTAAGAAGAACAGCTTAAGTTTTGCACTAGGAACTAGGATTCTAGGGGGAGCATTGTCCGAGTGCCCCATCTTCATATTGATCTTATTCTACAGTCTGGCTTTTACTTTCAGAACTTTATTTCTGTTTTTCTTATTTTATTTTTAATCGCAACAACAATTGATTTGTCTTTGGCTACTTAGCAAAGTATTACTATTCTTACGTCTACTCCCTGTGTATTCGACTACCCACCCGTTTGGGTACTTTATTACTTCGACACCCGTACACTTGTGGAGCACACACGCAAGGGTGTGTCAAGTTTTTGGCGCCGTTGTCGGGGAGTTAGGCGTTTTAGGAATTGTTATACTTTGTTTCGCTAGTCATTTTTCGCACATTTTACCTCACACTTCTTTTACTTCTATTGTTCTAATTTTGCTTTCTTTTCCTGATTTCAGCTCCAGGTTATGACCCGTGGACATCCTTCGACATTAGTGGAAGGTGATCCGGAAATAGAGAGGAGATTGCACAGACGGGGAAGACAACCTGAACAAGAACAGTTTGATCAAGCTGAGATAGAGGTTGAAGACTCCGCAACCATGGATGAACAAAATGAGCAACAGCGGACACTTTCTGATTTTGCTAGACCGTCTGTCCGTGGTACACAGTCAAGTATAGTCAGGCCACCAATTTCAGCTCATAAATTTGAGCTTAAGCTGGGGTTCATTCAGATGGTTCAACAGTCCGCACAGTTTAATGGGTTAGCAGATAAAGACCCGAACAATCACATAGAAAATTTCTTGGAAGTGTGCGACATGTTGAAGATAAATGGAGTCACAGATGACGCCATCAGATTGAGAGCCTTCCCATTTTCCTTGAAGGGGAAAGCAAAACAGTGGTTGCAGTCTCTACCTAGAGCGTCGATCACTACGTGGGAAAAGATGGTTGAGGAATTCCTTGCTCGATATTTCCTTCCCGGGAAATCGGCAAAACTGAAAAATGAGATTTCCTCATTCATGCAGTCAGAATTGGAGTCTCTTTTCGAGACATGGGAAAGGTTCAAGGATCTTCTGCGCAAGTGTCCTCAACACGGGTTCCCCGAGTGGATGGTCATCCACACCTTCTACAATGGGCTGAAGCCAAGCACAAGACAGCTACTTGATGCCGCAGCAGGAGGTACCTTAGGAAGCAAGACCCCCGAAGCTGCCCGCCAACTGATAGAAGAAATGGCTATGAATAGCTATCAGTGGAATGCTCGAGATAAGAGGAAAGTGGCGGGTATTCATGAAGTTGATGCAGTAACATCTCTAGCAGCTCAGGTTGAAGCATTGAGCAAGAAGTTAGACACTTTGGCAGGCCCATCTAGAATGGCTGCAGTGATGAGTTGTGATAGTTGTGGAGGAGGGCATGTTTCTTCTGATTGCCCTATCTCTGTGGTCAGAACAGCACCTGTTGAGCAGGTGGATTTTGTGGGGAATGCCGGACGAGGTCAAGGGAATCCCTATAGCAATACCTATAATCCGGGGTGGCGAAATCACCCGAACTTTGCATGGAGCAGCCAAGGGCAACAAAGGCCCTCTGCACCCCCCGGATTCCAGCAGCCCCAACAACCAAACATGGAGGGCCGAGTTTCAGGGCTTGAGAACTGAATGACGGACTTTGAGAAAGCATTGACCAAGTTCATTCAGTCCTCAGACAAGCGCTTCCAACGCGTGGAGAGTACACTTCGCAACCACACCGCTTCGTTACATAACTTGGAAAATCAGGTGGGGCAGATTGCGAAGTCTTTATCTGAGCGACATCAAGGAATTCTCCCGGGAAATACAGAGACAAACCCAAGAGAGCAGCTGAAGGCAATCACTCTGAGGAGTGGTCGTGAGGTTGAGGGTAGACTCCCCGCTGAAGAGGTTGTTCATGTTCCTGCTAAGGAGAAAGACAAGGAGAAGGGTAAGGAAAAGGAGGTAGCCCCGCACCATACAAGCCAAGAATTCCTTATCCTTCAAGGCTGAAGAGTGATCAAAATGATGAGCAATACAAGAAGTTTCTGGGCCTCTTCAAGCAGCTGCACATTAATATCCATCTTGTGGAGGCTTTGTCTCAAATGCCTCGGTATGCAAAATTTTTGAAGGACCTCTTCACCAACAAGAGGAAATTGGAAGAGGGTGCAGCGGTGATTTTGGATGCATCTTGTTCAGCTGTGTTGCAGAAGAATTTACCTAACAAGATGAAAGACCCCGGAAGCTTCATCATCCCATGTAAAGTATCATCATGGTTTCTCATTTATCTTCCCCCATGCCTTCTTCAAAGTTTCCTTTTTCTTACAACGCGGAGGTGGTACAACTTTCACTTGTGCTATTTGTTGTGTTGGCGGAGGCGTGGGCGTCACATGAAACACCCGCGGGCTGAGTTTCGCCGGGTTCGCACGAGCGGCTTATGAGTTTGATCGGACCGCGCTCGTGTGTGCCTAGTGTGATCGAGCGGCTGCGCCGGGGGCCGCCCGGGCGACGTCGGCGTTCCGGTTTGGCGACCCCGCCCCCTCACTAGGCATCACATGAAAACCCCGTGGGCGAAGTTTCGACTCGTTCGCACACGCGGATCATGAGTTTGATTGGAGCGCGCACGTGTGTGCTAGAGTGATCGAGCGGCGGCGCCGGGGGCCGCCCGGGCGACGTCGGCGTTCCGGTTTGGCGACCCCGCCCCCTCACTAGGCATCACATGAAAACCCCCTGGGTGGAGTTTCGTCTCGTTCGCACGGGCGGCTCAAGAGTTTGATCGGAGCGCGCTTAGATGTGCCTTGTGATCGAGCAGCGGCGCCGGTGGCCGCCCTGGCGACGTCGGCGTTCCGGTCCGGCGACCCCGCCCCCTCACTAGGCATCACATGAAACCCCCATGGCCGGAGTTTCGACACGTTTGCACGCGCGGATCATGAGTTTGATCGGAGCGCGCAAGGGTGTGCCTTGTGATCGAGCGGCTGCGCCGATGGCCGCCCGGTCGACGTCGGCGTTCCGGTCCGGCGACCCCGCCCCCTCACTTGGCGTCACATGAAACCCCCGCGGGCCGAGTTTCGCCGGGTTCGCACGCGTGTATCATGAGTTTGATCGGAGCGCGCTCGTGTGTGCCTAATGTGATCGAGCAGCGGCGCCGGGGGCCACCCGGGCGACGTCGGTGTTCCGGTTTGGCGACCCCGCCCCCTCACTAAGCATCACATGAAACCCCCGTGGGCGGAGTTTCGACTCGTTCGCATGTACGGTTCATGAGTCTGATCGGAGCGCGCTCGGGTGTGCCTTGTAATCGAGCAACGGCGCCGGTGGCCGCCCGGACGACGTCGGTGTTCGGGTCCAGCGACCCCGCCCCCTCACTTGGCGTCACATGAAACCCCCGCGGGTCGAGTTTTGCCTGGTTCGCACGCGCGGATCAAGAGTTTGATCGGAGCGCGCTCGTGTGTGCTAGTGTGATCGAGCGGCGTCGCTGGGGGCCGCCCGTGCGACGTCAGCGTTCCGGTTTGGCGACCCCGCCCCCTCACTAGCCATCACATGAAACCCCCGTGGGTGGAGTTTCGTCTCGTTCGCACAGGCGGATCAAGAGTTTGATCGGAGCGCGCTCAGGTGTGCCTTGTGATCGAGCGGCGGCGCCGATGGCCGCCCGGGCGACGTCGGCGTTACGGTTCGGCGACCCAGCCCCCTCACTTGGCGTCACATGAAACCCCCGCGGGACGAGTTTCGCCGGGTTCGCACGCGCGGATCATGAGTTTGATCGGAGCGCGCTCGTGTGTGCCTAGTGTGATCGAGCGGCGGCGCCGGGGGCCGCCCCGGCGACGTCGACGTTCTGGTTTGGCGATCCCGCCCCCTCACTAGGCATCACATGAAACCCCAGTGGGCAGAGTTTCGACTCGTTCGCACGCGCGGATCATGAGTTTGATCGTAGCGCGCTCGTGTGTCCCTTGTGATCGAGCGGCGGCGCCGGTGGCCGCCCGGGCGACGTCGGCGTTCCGGTCGGGCGACCCCGCCCCCTCACTTGGCATCACATGAAACCCCCGTCGGCAAAGTTTCGACTCGTTCGCACGCGCGGATCATGAGTTTGATATGAACTCGCTCGGGAGTGCCTTGTGATCGAGCGGCGGAGCCGGTGGCCGCATGGGCGACGTCGGCATTCCGGTCCGGCGACCCCGCCCCCTCACTTGGCGTCACATGAAACCCCCGCGGTCCGAGTTTCGCCGGGTTCGCAAGCGCGGATCATGAGTTTGATCAAAGCGCGCTGGTGTGTGCCTAGTGTGATCGAGCGGCGGCGCCGGGTGCCTCCCAGGCGACGTTGGTGTTCCGGTTTGGCGACCCCGCCCCCTCACTAGGCATCACATGAAACCCCAGTGGGCGGCGTCGCCGGGTTCGCATGGGCGGATCATAAGTTTGATCGGAGCGCGCTCGTGTGTGCCTAGTGTGATCGAGTGGCGGCGCCGGGGGCCGCCCGGGCGACGTCGGCGTTCCGGTTTGGCGACCCCGCCCCCTCACTAGGCATCACATGAAACCCCAGTGGGCGGAGTTTCGACTCGTTCGCACGCGCGGATCATGAGTTTGATCGTAGCGCGCTCGTGTGTCCCTTGTGATCGAGCGGCGGCGCCGGTGGCCGCCCGGGCGACGTCGGCATTCCGGTCGGGCGACCCCGCCCCCTCACTTGAAATCACATGAAACCCCCGTCGGCAAAGTTTCGACTCGTTCGCACGCCCGGATCATGAGTTTGATATGAACTCGCTCGGGAGTGCCTTGTGATCGAGCGGCGGAGCCGGTGGCCGCATGGGCGACGTCGGCATTCCGGTCCGGCGACCCCGCCCCCTCACTTGGCGTCACATGAAACCCCCGCGGGCCGAGTTTTGCCGGGTTCGCACGCGCGGATCATGAGTTTGATCGGAGGGTTGTCATGTGTGCCTGGTGTGATCGAGCGGCGTTGTGCCGGTCCGGCGACCCCGCCCCTCACTTGGCGTCACATAAAACCCCTGCGGGCCGAGTTTCGCCGGGTTCGCACGCGCGGTTCATGAGTTTGATCGGAGTGCGCTCGTGTGTGCCTAGTGTGATCGAGTGGCGGCGCCGGTGGCCGCCCGGTCGACGTCGGCGTTCCGGTTTGGCGACCCCGCCCTTCACTAGGCATCACAAGAAACACCAGTGGGCGGTGTTTCGACTCGTTCGCACCCGCGGATCATGAGTTTGATAGGAGCGCGCTCGGGTGTGCCTTGTGATCGAGCGGCGACGCCGGTGGCCGCCCGGGCAACATCGGCGTTTCGGTCCAGCGACCCCGCCCCCTCACTTGGCGTCCCACACATGAAACCCCCGCGGGCGGAGTTTCGCCAAGTTCGAACGCGCGGATCATGAGTTTGATCGGAGCACGCTCGTGTGTGCCTAGTGTGATCGAGCGGCGGCGCAGGGGGCCGCCCGGGCGACGTCGGCGTTCCGGTTTGGCGACCCCGCCAACTCACTTGGCGTCACATGAAACCCCCGCGGGCCGTGTTTCGTCGGGTTCGCACGCGAGGATCATGAGTTTGATCGGAACGCGCTCGGGTGTTCCTTGTGATCGAGCGGCGGCGCCGGTGGCCGCCAGGGCGACGTCAGGGTTCCGGTCCGGCGACCCCGCCAACTCACTTGGCGTCACATGAAACCCCCGCGTTTAAATTGGTTTTATTTGTGTTACAGGCCTTGAAGAAGCCAAAACGAGCTCAAGAACGTATTTGGGAAGAAATACGTATCAAATACAACGTTTTTGAGCTTTCATCACTGGAGTAGTACTGTAGACGGATTACTGTAGTAAGATGACTGTAGCATGGTACTGTAGCACGAAACGGGGTTTTTCTTGGAAAAAGGCTGGGAGCCTTGCGGGCAAGCATGCGCCCGCAAGGCCACCCGTATGGATGCCCGACAAAGGGTTTTAAAACCCAAAATTATTGCATTTCAAGGGGACGCTTCTACATTTTCTTCTTCTCCTCTTCTTGGGCCGCCGCCCCAACTTCGCCGGCGGCGTTTTCCGGCGATCCACCGCGCCATTCTTCACCAAGAGGGAGGCATTCATTGGAGGAGGAAATAGGGGGAAGATCCAAGGCTTCAAAGAGTCGTTTGAGGCTCGATTTCGGCGACATCGACGATCTTCTTCCATCCAAGGCAATCCAAAGCTAGAGGGAGTGTTCTTTGCTTTTCTTTATGCTTGTTTGTTAATTGGATTTGTATGAGTGTTCCTCTCTCATGAGGAACTAACTTGTATGTGATTTGGGCATGATGAACCCTAGGGTAGTTTTGTTGTAATTATGGATGAGAATCATTTGTGATTTAGTGTTGGATGTTGAATTTCTTGTATAAGAATTTCTATGGTTTGTGATTCTCTCTATGTGTGCTTTACTGTCTTGGACCGCATGAGAACTCTGTTGTTCAATTTCTAGGTTGTACTTGGAGCGTGACCATCGCCCTTGTACTACACTCACATAGACTGAAAGGGATTCATGTACCAATACACCGAGCGATTCGGGTAATCACCAGTGTGCGCCCGCACACCTGGCCGCACACCTGTGTGCGGGTTGGTGTGCGGCCGCACACCCTTCTGCCAAGGGTGTGCGGGGCCGCACACAGCCCGGACACGGGCCCGAAAAGGGGCCTGAATAGGCCCGTTTCGTGTAGGAATGCCCGAATGACGTCCGGAGCTTGTTTAACCTTCGTTTCTTCGCTCCTTGGCCTCGATTTTCATCCTCTAAATGTTCCTCCTCACGTAGATGGCTCGTAGATGCCCTGAAATAGAAAAACACGAAAAACACATCAAAGGGCACCGGTTTCATTCAAATAGTGCATGAAAGTACATGTAATGCACCGTTACAAAACGGTGTATTTAGACACTTATCAAACTACCCCCCACTTGAAGGTTTGCTTGTCCCCAAGCAAACAAACATGAAGAACAAGAGGAATTGATAAGTGACTAAATACACAACCTCCGGCTCAAGTATAAGTATACAATAGCAAGTGTAAGACTCTAGATGCTAAGCTACAACCATAAAGGAAATTTCGAAACATTCATTCGGCGAGATGATGCTGTGTGTGTGCAACCTTCTTCACCTGGGTTCTTGTAACCTAGATAGGGAGAAAAATGACACCCCGAGGACCACTTCTTGAAGCACATCACACCACTTAAAGCGGTAACGAACCTTGAAATGGTAGGGAACCCCCTAATGAATTCACAAGGCACTTCTGTCTCTCGTCTATACACAATTGGCCCTTTTTTTTTTTTTTTTGACTAACATGAACTCTAATCTTCATTTTGGAAGGGTATATATGCCGATCAGACACCAAAAACCCAACTTATTTAGAAGATAACAAGTTCACATGAACATGCTCGTGCTTTTCTAGCTTTTGGCTTAGGAAACACTCTTTTTAGGAGCCCGAAACCTAAGTTAATTTTCTATTCAAGTAGAGGAGCATTGTCATTCTTATTGCTATATAAAACTCTTTTTTTTTTTTTTTTTTTTGCAACACTTTATTTCCCTTTTTTCCAATTTAAAGAGAGAGACAGAAGCCCTCAGACAACTCATTAGGAAGAAGCCTAACACGTCAAGGTACGGTATCACTAAAATGGGTTAGCTACTAAGAGGGTCACGAAGGTTATCATTTAACCTAACCTAGGTGTCCAAGTTTCAAGCTAAAAGGTATGTGATGGAATGCCGTGAATGATCAAAATTCAGTAAGTACAAGGTTGTGTGCAATAGCTTAGCATTTATCATTGTCCTACTCTAATGTACACTTAAGTATCATCACCCTCATAGGTTACAATCATGCATAAATTTCATCTAAGTTCACCAAAACAGACATGCACAAATAATAATAAAAAAAAATTTTGATGCTAAAGAACATATGTGCATGCATGCCACCCCCCACTTAAACTCGTACATTGTCCCCAATGTACATGGTCAGCGGCGCAAAATAAATGATAAGAAGTATAAAGCATGGATGAGGGGTAGGTGAACTTCCCTGAGTTAGAGTGGTAGCACATGAATGTATAAGATCACGTAATCATCGTGCTCCTAATGATAGTAGAGAGAAGAGAGAGCAATGCCCACGTCTATCCCTGCGAGATAGAACGGGACATTAGATCAAAGCATGCATCATCATCACACAAAAATTATTAAAGAGCTAAAATAAAACAAGAAAAAATTAAAGCAAGAGTTTGGAAGAGTTAATCTCTTTCCAACTTGAACTACAAAAAGAAATAAGACAAGGAAGCACAAAATGTGAGTACTCAAGCATAATTGTCTCAACTGTCGTCTCTTGGTGAGAACTTGTAAAGAAAAGATATATCAACATGAATTTTCAAGTTTAAAGCATTCTCACCTTCTTTTGCTTGGGCTTTGATAAAGATTTAAGCAATAAAATCTAGAAAGATAAGAGAGAAATTCACACCCAAAGCTTGATGGCAAAAACTAACGGTGTCGTTGAAAACTTGATGAAAAGTGATAGATCGACAAAATTAAAACTCAAAACGATAAGGGGTTTCAAGATCAAGGTTAATTTGGCAAAATAAATAGGGTTTCCTACACAAAAGCTCACAAAAAACTGCACTAAAATCAGCCAAAGAGAGAAAGAGAAACAGAATTTCTTGTGTGCTGAAAATGCTGAAATTTTGTGCTGAATGGGGTTGTGTGCGGGCTGTGTGCGGCCCGTACATGGATGTGCGGCCCGCATACAGCCCGCACACCTCTCTGCCTTGCTTGCGCGGGTGGTAGACAGCCCGCATGGCCCCAGAAAACCTTGAAACTCGTCGTTACATGCATAATCCTCATCACAATGCAAAGTATGATCATAGAACTATAGATAACACATCAAGAATCATCGACCTCAAAAACAAAAATTGACAAAATTGTGCAATTGAGGTACTCACACAAAACAAAAACAAAAACAAGCACAAAAGCTATAAAAACTAAAAACACACAACTAGGAAAGTAAGAAAACTAATTTAAAAGCTTGGGTTGCCTCCCAAGAAGCACTTGTTTAACGTCACGAGCTTGACGTACATCTTTCTTACCTCATGGAGGCTTGAGAAGAGTGTGCTCCTCCCGGCTACATCTAGCATAACTACTACCAAGAAAAGAGATTACCTGCCGGGTTTTGGAGCTTGCGGAGACCTTGAACAATTTACCTTTAGGTCTCCATGGGAATAGTTTGGGCCGGGAGTTATGCAGTTTAAAATTTGGGGGGTTTGTTGTCGGTTTGATCATTGTCCCCGCATCTTCTTCTCTCCCAGTCTTATTTCCTTTAAGTGCCCCTAAACATTGTTTAGGCCTCCAAGGAAATAACTTTGGTTGGGAATTATCTAGTCCAAGCATAGGTGGGTCATTAGGTGCCTTCAACTTCTTACCCACTTCTTGAAATTTAATTCCCAGGATTGTTTTGGTGCACTTGATGAATGGACCAACATTGAGATAGGTAGCATTTTCCATTTCCATTGACTCATTTTCTTCTACCTCCTCTGATTTTTCTACAGCCATGCTTTTAGCTTCCCCATTTTCTTCTTCAATAGCATCTTTTGGTAGAACTTCGATTGTTTGCTCTTCCATCATTTTAGCCTCTCATTTGCCTTTTGAAGTTCTACCACTTGTTTCTCAATCTTCTGAATAGATGCTTAAATATTCCTAAAATTGTTCTCAGTGGCTATCATAAACTTTGCTAGCGCCTCCACAACTATGTCTTTCCTTTGACAGTGTTGCTCACGTGGAATAACTGGAGGATGATAGTGCCACCGTTCTTGATATGGGGGATATTCTATCATTGTTTGTTGAGGGTAATTCCATTGTTGTTCTTGAGAATATCTAGGAGAATTTTGGTATCCCCTCCAAAATGGGTTGTGAACATTATTATCCTTATCTCCTTCGTTTGCTTGCATGGCCATAAATTTGTCCAACTTTTCTTCAAGTGCATAAAGTTTTGCGGCCACCATAGCTTCGTGAAAATCCATGGCCTCTGTGTACAAACAAAATAATAAAAAAAAAATAAAGCATAAAAGAATACAAAATAAAAATAAAAATGTATATATGCACAAAAATAAAAAGATAAATGACTAAGCCAGCATCTAGGAGTTTTCCTAGTATTCTCGGAGTCCCCGGCAACGGTGCCAAAAACTTGATGGTCGCCGCGCGCGTCGCTAGAAAGCGGGCACACGGCTCCCCGGCCGCAAGTGCATGGGTCGTCAAGTAATACCTCTTGTGCGAGCACAAGAGGGTCGTATTCCCTAGGGTCCCGAGATCTACTATTACTTCCTCTTAGGTTAGCTGTTTAGTCTGATCAAAACATGGGTTTTGTTATAATAAAACTAAGTATGAAAACAAAGCAATAAAAGTGATCAAGCCACCAACAAACAATAAGCATGTAGAGGGAAAACAAGTATCAACGATAAGGCCCCAGGCAAGGATTCCCCCGGGAGAAATACAAGCAAGGACGTTGTAGAAACAGGTAATGCATCCATGGAGTATAATATTTTGGTCCGTCTAGGCTCGGAAGTCGACTACCCCGGAACCTCCGTAGTGTAGCCCTAATCCAGTACAAGTTCCTTTATCCAAAGGATACTCACACGATGTCATTGGGATTAAGGAGCCTTGGTTGGAATTATCTATAAGCAATTTTGCTAAGATAAACTCTACAACCTACGGGAGGCTACCGGCACCCGGAACCTCCGGTGTACCGGTACACTGAATCCCTCTTCATACTATGTGGATCTAATGCAAGAGCGCACCTCGCACAACCAAGCATAATCGATAAGATGAAATGCAGAGTTCTCATGCAAATCACTACAATTAAGCACACAAAGTATGAAACCAAGTAACACACCATGCATTCATTGAATTAAAAGTACAACATCCAATACAAGTATTCCTCCCAAGGTTCACCGGTTGCCCGGAGGCCTTGGGAGGTTTAGTTCGACATGAATAAGAAGGAAAGTTCAAACAATAAATAGTACATCAACAAAAAACACTAAGAACTCCCTTTTGAGCGTGTCGACTAGGTTTGATGAAGAAACTTGTTGAATCCGCGTCGGCAAGCTCTAGGATGAAAATATATGCGTTCTTCCCTCTTCTCCCACTTGATTCCACTCCAAAATAACCTCCTCCGATGAATATTTGAGCGTGGGGGTGCTTGGAGGCGCCGGTGGCAAGATGCCTTGCGAAAAAGCCCTAAACGGGCTTAAATACCCGTGCGGTGTGCGGGCCAGTGTGCGCCCGCACACCTGTGTGCGGGTTGGTGTGCGGCCGCACACTGGGCCGCACACCCTTCTGCCAAGGGTGTGCGCGCACACAGCCCGCACACGGGCCCGAAAACGGGCCTGAATAGGCCCGTTTCGTGTAGGAATGCCCGAATGACGTCCGGAGCTTGTTTAACCTTCGTTTCTTCGCTCCTTGGCCTCGATTTTCATCCTCTAAATGCTCCTCCTCACGTAGATGGCTCGTAGATGCCCTGAAATAGAAAAACACGAAAAACACATCAAAGGGCACCGGTTTCATTTAAATAGTGCATGAAAGTACATGTAATGCACCGTTACAAAACGGTGTATTTAGACACTTATCACAACCCTGGGGGGATTCTCTGTCCAAATCACGCCCTCTCCTGATTGTCCGTCCCTTGAATGCTTATTAGGCGTGTAGTGGTAGCTTTATTCTCTTTTATTAATTATTAGTAGTTGTACTCTTTGCTCGAATTGTTAGGTTAGGAAATAGACGAAGGGGAAGTAATAGTAGCTCCTTGGCCCCGTGGAATACGACCCCTGTGTCACACACAGGGTATTACTTGACGACCCCATGCACTTGCGGGACGCTCATCAATAGTCAGGCCACCAATTTCAGCTCATAACTTTGAGCTTAAGCCGGGGTTCATTCAGATGGTCCAACAGTCCGCACAGTTTAATGGGTTAGCAGATGAAGACCAAAACAATCACATAGAAAATTTCTTAGAAGTGTGCGACATGTTGAAGATCAATGGAGTCACGGACGACGCCATCAGATTAAGAGCCTTCCCATTTTCCTTGAAGGGGAAAGCAAAACAGTGGTTGCAATCTTTTTACCTAGAGCATCAATTACCACTTGGGAAGAAATGGTTGAGGCCTTCCTTGCCCGATATTTCCCTCCTGGAAAATCGGCAAAGCTGAGAAATGAAATTTCTTCCTTCATGGGTTCCCCGAGTGGATGGTCATCCACACCTTCTACAATGGATTGAACCCAAGCACAAGACAGCTACTTGATGCCGCAGCAGGAGGTACCTTAGGAAGCAAGACCCCCGAAGCTGCCCGCCAACTGATAGAAGAAATGGCTATGAATAGCTATCAGTGGAATGCTCGAGACAAGAGGAAAGTGGCGGGTATTCATGAAGTTGATGCAGTAACATCTCTAGCAGCTCAAGTTGAAGCATTGAGCAAGAAGTTAGAAACTTTGGCAGGCCCATCTAGAATGGCTGCAGTGATGAGTTGTGATAGTTGTGGAGGAGGGCATGTTTCGTCTGATTGCCCTATCTCTGTGGTCGGAACAGCACCTGTTGAGCAGGTGGATTTTGTGGGGAATGCCGGACGAGGTCAAGGGAATCCCTATAGCAATACCTATAATCCGGGGTGGCGAAATCACCCGAACTTTGCATGGAGCAGCCAAGGGCAACAAAGGCCCTCTGCACCCCCCGGATTCCAGCAGCCCCAACAACCAAACATGGAGGGCCGAGTTTCAGGGCTTGAGAACCGAATGACAGACTTGGAGAAGGCATTGACCAAGTTCATTCAGTCCTCAGACACGCGCTTCCAAGGCGTGGAGAGTACACTTCGCAATCACACCGCTTCACTATATAACTTGGAAAATCAGGTGAGGCAGATTGCGAAGTCTTTATCTGAGCGGCCTCAAGGAAGTCTCCCGGGAAATACAGAGACCAACCCAAGAGAGCAATTCCGGATTTGCTCGCTTCTTCTTATTTTCACTGTGCTTTATAATGCAAACAGGATTCACTAACTGTTCTTGCAAGGAAAGGCTGACCTGTCGCTATGGTGCATTCAGGTGCCGCACGGCCGAAGGTGATCGGTTGAGGCCGTGACACCTACCATGGTGGTGACGGGTGACGGAGAATTAGGGTTCGATTCCGGAGAGGGAGCCTGAGAAACGGTTACCACATCTGAGGAAGGCAGCAGACGCGCAAATTACCCAATCCTGACACGGGGAGGTAGTGACAATAAATAACAATACCGGGCCCTTCGGGGCTGGTAATTGGAATGAGTACAATCTAAATCCCTTAACGAGGATCCATTGGAGGGACTGTGGCCGTTTAGGCCACGGAAGTTTGAGGCAATAGCAGTCCGTGATGCCCTTAGATGTTCCTGGGCCGCACGCGCGCTACACTGATGTATTCAACGAGTCTATAGCCTTGGCCGCCAGGCCCGGGTAATCTTGACAAATTTCATCGTGATGGGGATAGATCATTGCAATTGTTGGTCTTCAACGAGGAATTCTGACACACCCTTGCGTGTGTACTCCGCAAGTGCACGGGTGTCGAAGTAATAAAGTACCCAAATGGGTGGGTAGTCGAATCCACAGGGAGTAGACGTGAGAACAATCACACCTTGTTAAGTAATCAAAGATAAACCAATTGTTGTTGTGAAAGAAAATAAAATAGGAAAGAAGTAAAAATAAGGTGCTGAAAATAAAGGTTAGGGTGTAGAAATAGATCAATAAGAGGATGGGGTACTCGGACGATGCTCCCCCTAGAATCCTTGTTTCAAGTGCAAGACTTCAAGTACTCTTACTAAATGAAGATTTCAAGAGTCGTGGAATCCAAAGATACAAGGTCCCAAATCTAAGGTCAACCTTTACTAGTCCCCTACGAGGTCCCGGCGGAGAGAAGACTCTCGACGCCTCACACCACGTATGAGCCGCTATGCTCTAGGGATTCCAAGTGGTAAACCCTATTCCCAACTATAGATCAATCCCTTTAGTCCAGGTGAAAGATCCCTAATCGCAAATAAGTCCCCGGCGGAAAGGCCTCTCTCAACGCCTAACTCTCTTTGAGATCGAAGGTAATACTTGGAATAAGAAGGTAGGGAAAACCACACCGGAGGGGAAAGGGGACGTGTCGCTACCTCTCAACTCACCCTCTCAACCCCCTCCAATCTTGATTAATCTAATCCTAATGGTGATGGTCCACGGATAAGTGCTTGCATGTATATAATTCTGGAAATGTTTTCCACGCATGAGCATCACATTTTTTCGAGGCTTTATTGCTAATTTCGTGTGTTTTGGTGTTCTTTCACGCAATTAGGGTTGTGGAGACATGGTACATGAATAACGGCAAGATTAGGTCAGAATGGTGCCAAGTGGAAATCTTTTGTGCAATTATGAAGTTCAAGACACAAATCGGGTTCCAACGAGGGGGTATGTGCCAACTTCTAAAGACTTCAAGACAACTCTTGTAGAAGGACACGAAGGCGAGTCATGCTCGCTCGTTCCGATTGGTTCAAAGATTTCAAAAGCTCTCCAAGGTTTTCCCATCATCAAGAAACTCACTAGCATGACTCAATATCCTACTCGAACGGGCTAGACAAGAAATGTGCCACTTGACCTTTCACATGGGCGTGTGTCCGTCCATGTGACCTCAGGAGAAGAAACGGGCGAAATCGAGGATTAGTATGAAGATTTCACAAGGCAGAAAATCCACATGGGCGTGTGGAATTTCCACACGGCCGTGTGGACTATCCACACGCCCGTGTGGATCCTCGAGATGGCCAATTATAAAGCCGTTCTGAAGCGTTATTAGGAGAATCTTCTTCTAACTTGGAGAGGAGGTGACGGCTAGGGTTCAGGAGGTTCTTGCTACATTTTGGGGGGCGCTTCTTCACCGGTTTTATCATCATCCCCTTCCAAGGAGAGCCATTGGGGGAGCCTTCGACGACTCGATTCGACGAGTTGTGCCTTAGGCTTGGAGGAAGGGATTCTTTGAAGAAGAATGAGAAGTTCCCATAGTCTATCAACACGAAGCTTAAGGGGGTTTTCTTTATGGATTTCTTGCACTTATCTTCATTTATTTTGATGAACTTGTATTGCTCCATGGAGAGCTAAACCCCTAGTGGGTACTTGGACTTGTAAACCCTAGATTTCCTATGTTTCATTGACTTTAATGCTTTTATTCAATTTGAGTTTAAATTTGAGTTTCAATCTTGTATGCTTAATGGTTTCTCCCTTAGAGTGACACTAGGGTTGAGGGCTAATCCAATCATCCTTTTGACGAGTGACCATCACCATTAGGATTAGATTACCAAGATTGAAGAGGGTTGAGAGGGTGAGTTGAGAGGTAGCGACGCGTCCCCTTTCCCCTCCGGTGTGGTTTTCTCTACCTTCATATTCCAAGTTTTACCTCCGATCTCAAAGAGAGTTAGGCGTTGAGAGAGACCTTTCCGCCGGGACTTATTTGTGATTAGGGATCTTTCGCCTGGACCAAAGGGATTGATCGATAGTTGGGAATAGGGTTTACCACTTGGAATCCCTAGAGCATAGCGCAGTCATACGTGGTGTGAAGCGTCGAGAGTCTTCTCTCCGCCGGGACCTCGTAGGGGACTAGTCAAGGTTGACCTTAGATTTGGGACCTTGTATCTTTGGATTCCACGACTCTTGAAATCTTCATTTAGTAAGAGTGTTTGAAGTCTTGCACTTGAAACAAGGATTCTAGGGGGAGCAGTGTCCGAGTACCCCATTCTTATCTCGATATTTTCCTACTCTCTAGTCTTAACTTTCAGTTTTTT